>CAUYRT010086325.1:0-44824 GCA_963574885.1 Lepilemur ruficaudatus | reverse complement strand
ACTTCATTAACATAATTGATTAGGAACTAGGACATATTTAGTATTAATCAAGCTGTTTTTAGTGAAGCTGATTATGCCAGTCCTCTTGATGCACTATTTTAGTCTGGAGCTTCCTTAGGACCAAGTTGCAAGAAAATGGCTCTATGTAGAAAGGAGGAACTTAAACATCACATGAAAGTATTCTATTTGATTTGAGGAATACAGTTATTACAGGTCAAGATGGAGGGGCATAAACATATTCCAATTTTAATGTCTTAAAGAAGTGGAGCTTATATATAGGCTGGCGTATTAAATTTGTTCATAGGAGTTTGAAAATAATTTAGAACTTTATCAATGAAATCTAAAATGCTGTGCCTCTTATTATGGGTGAAAGCACTCTACATAACTGTAAAGCCCCTAAAAAATTTTTTTTCTGCTTTCACAGCTCTTTAAAAAAATGAGTTTCTCATTCCCAACATTCACTTTGTTCTGGGAAATATCAGTGTACTTCTTACCTCGGCCACTTGGTGTCTTGAAGTTGTGTCTTGCCTTCCTGGGATTTCCCTGTTCCTTTCACATCACTTGCTTTGTACACCGTGATGTAGTTTTTATTACTTTGAATATTTGTATACAAAGGGTCTAATTGTATATTAAATCACCTATTTCCTTTGATTCCTACTATATTTTTTAGATTACATTTATCTGGGAAAAATTGGCTACAGTAGCTTTAAAAAAATCGTATATAATAACCACCTCATGTAATCATTGTGGTCATCATTGTTTTCAATTTGTAATTAATTATGGATATAACTAAACTGACTTAAAATGGATCCAACTTAAATATGATGTTAATTCTCATAATCTTCCATAAATTATTAAATTTTGTGATAGAATTAACCTTTGTGTCTATTGGAAGCTCTCATTTAGGCTGCAAAGCCCACAAGTTCAAAGGGCCACTGTAGTTTCCATTTATTACCCAAATGGAGATGAACGATGTGAAGTTTTTTCCTCCAATCAAATAGTGCCTTATAATATTAACATTGTAGGTGGTTTTAACCCTTAGCTGGAGAGCCCTTTTTCATTAAATGTTTATTAGCATTTCCACTAATCTCTTACCCCAAGAACTGTACTTCTCCAAAGGGATTAGCCCCTCACCACTCTCGGATGGAATCCTTAGTGGTTAAACAGGCAATGTTGCCCACCCCTACTCAATCAGCAAGAAAAGTAGAAAAGCTGTGTCATAAAGTCCTTGTGTAAGCAAAATTACCAGATATGATTCCATTCATCTTTAATTAACAATGGCAGAAGATTTTTACCCACCTATTCAATAAAGACCTCCAAGCACTCCATTTTTGACATTGATCACTGAGAGGTTAAAGACTTCTGCCCACATGTAATTTACTAGACATTTAGTGTAAAATTACTGGGACTCCTTTACTGTAGCAAAGACATGAAAGGAAGAAATTAATACTTAAATTATTTTTTAATATTAATATTCTCTTATATACAAACAATTTGCATGAATGAAGTCCAAATAGAGGAAGGTGAATAAATATCAAACACCCTATCATTTTCTTGAATAAATATATACCTGGTACTTAATATTGCAATTTTAAATGGTTTTATAAATGCTATTGAAAGAACTCTAGAGAGAAGACCAGAGTCCTACAGTATGATCTCAGCTTTTATACTAATGAGTTGTGTGATCTTTGACAAGTCAATCGACCTTGTAGGACCTCCATTTTTTCACCTATAAACTGTGGAAGCGGAACTTAAATAGTGTCTCAAGTTCCTACCTGCTTTTACATCCAAAGATTCCATGCTTATTTTCTTCAGGTTGGTGCGTTGGCAATGAGCTGCCCTAATTAAGAACAAAGTGAATCCTTCATGGCTTTGCCTAATGGTTAAATAGCTACTATAGATGTATAAGGTATGATTGTCACTTCTATAGAGATGTCAAACTTGTTGAGGCAATGGATAGTACCATGAAGCATTATTTACTGAAATACAAAAGTGAGTTGTACAGATCATAAAGGCTGTAAATGTTAGGAGGAAATGACATATGAATGAGGCATGGCTATGTAGTAAAACCACAAGTCTTGCATTGAGCCATGAAGAGTAAGTTAGTTGAATTTGTATACATACAGAGGAGAAAGGAGCATTATATGAAATTTATTATAAGATAATTTTTTACCATAGAATGCATCTGAGGATAATGTTCTACTGGAGCTAGTAATGTTTTATTTACAATTCTATTAAGCTGAGAACTGTATCACCTTAGCTCTTCAGTGAGATACATCTTGAGAAGCAAAAAATCATAAAATGATAAAATAGAAATTTGGCCTCAGTTCTTATTCTATTAACTCTATGATACAATAGATTTTATTGAACTTTGGGCCAATTAAACATTTTTCTTTGTTTTATGTTGAAATAAACTCACATCTGTTGGTGATTTTTAATGGGATTGACCTTTAGTTAAAATTTTTTATAAAATATATAAACCAAACTACTTTTAGTACCTACTTAACTTAGAAAGTTGCTGAGGGATCTGTATAAGATAATGCATATCACAACTTAGCACATTTTCTAGCACAGTCAAGTGCTCAACCGTTAGTTGCTATTATCATTATCATTTTTCTATCAAGAAATTTCTTATATATATAATAAACCATTAATTTTATGACAGCATTGTATTAGTATCCATCAAAGATAATAAGATGATTACATTCATGACATTGGTCAGTATACACAAAACTCTAATATAATTTTTTAATATAGGACTGAGGCCGTATCCTGAAAGGCTTTGTATACACAACTAAAGATTTTATACCTCCTCACAGATTGTGTGAGATTGCTTAAGCAATTGAGCAGAGAGTAGTAGGATTAGATTTGCATTTTAGGTCATGTATCATCTATAGAAAGATAAATTGATGAAGGGTGGGCTTGAGGGTTTGGAATATGAGACCAATTTAGGAGAATACTTCTCATGGGAAAAAATGATCCTACTTTTCTTTTAAACAATCACATTTTACTCTCAAAACAACTCCAAGCGGTAAATATGATTTACATCAATTACAGAGATGATCAGAGAAATCAAGTAAATTGTCTAAGATAACACAGCTCTAAAGATGGTATGAGTATAACTTGAATTGGAAGCCAGGTATCTCCTACCAAGGCTCAGTCTATTTCCGTTATCTTAGAATGGCAATTAAGTGTGAAGGCTGAGCATAATTGCTAAAGTTCTTATCTGATGTGGTTAATCGAATGGTATTAAAAATAGTATCAGGTTTTAAGAGATAATAATGGGTTCAGTTTTGGGTTTGCTGAGTGTATCTGGGTCCCTGCAACATTCAAATGGGTGACTAAGAGAGTTTAACGAATGTAGTATTTATAAAGGTTTGAGCTGGGTTATGGTAGAGCATCCTAGGGCTGGCCAAAGGCAGGAAGAGGCTAAGGAATGGAGTGATTGACAGAGCCAGAGAGTCTTATAACCTGTAACTGATTAGAAGAGATGTTCAACAGAGCACCTGGAGCTTGTGTCCTTCAGTAGAACACAGCCACTGACACTCTGTAAACTGATGTATGTAAAATTCTCAGTAAGCAGGGAGGAAGCTAGGGAATAAGTGCTAGCTCTCTCTTTTCCCTGCTCTATTATGTCTTGATGTTGCATCCATAGGCCAAAACAACCCAAATCCAGAGGACACAGGGGTTGGTTAACACAATCCACAAATGTCAAGGTGGAGACTGGATCAAGAGAGAATGTCAAGACTGCCTCATGTCAGACAGGAGAGTGGGTTTGATTCTTGCACGTGGTCATCTTCAGTGGACAATTGAATATAGGAATCTGGAGTTTACAAACAAAGGAGATACAGATATTAGAGTCATAAGCTTAACCATAGTATAGCAGTTCCTTGAATATGTTATGAGGAACTCTAATTCTGTGATATTCTTGGTGGAGAAAAAATTTTCATGACGAAATACTTGGGGTGAGCATTATGTGTTATATTTTCTTCTTGGACATCCACAATGCACACTTGCATATCAAATGATCCAAGAAAATCTGTACATATAAAAAAATCTGTTCAGCTGTTTTTTTTAACCCAGTGTTCTCAGGTTTTTTTGATCACAGAAATATTTCCTTTCCTAGTAACTCTTATCAATCTGCAAAGGAACAAGCGATATCCAAAACACTCTGTGTCATACAAAGGTCAATTACAAATATAACTGAAGAGTAGGTCAGCCTTGAATGTGAGTGAGGCTATCTAGTATACAGTGTACACTCAAGAAGGGAAATGTGGGGAAACACATTGATTTAGTCAGGGTTCTCCAGGAAAATAGATGTACCAACAGGATATATATATACCTATATATCTCTATCTCTGTCTATCTATCTATCTAGAGAGATTCATTTCTTTTAAAAAATTGGCTTATGCAATTGTGGAGGCTGACAAGTCATAAATCTGCAGGATGTGCAGGCAGGCTGGGCGGGGAATAGTTGATGAGTCAACTATCTGCAGTCATGAGTCTGAAGGCAGTCTGGAAGCAGAATTCCTTCTTCCTTTGGGAAGACTTTTTCTCTTAAGGTCTTCAATTGCTTGGAAGAGGCCCACCCACATTATGAGGGGTGATCTGTTTTACACAAAGTCTACTGACTTAAATGTTAAATCACAATTAAAAACTACCTTCATAGCAACATTTAGACTGGTCTTTGACCAAATGACTGTTACTGTAGTTTAGCCAAGTTGATACATAAGATTATCACAAATATCATCAGAAGACAGACTGAGCAAGCCACGGATGAGAGAATATGAAGGAGAAAATGAAACAGTGGGGCCAAGTGATCCAGAGAGATCAGTAGAACAAAGACTGAGCGGGAACCTTCAGATTTGTCAATTAGAAAATCATGATAATCTACTCTTGACTCTAAATTTTCTCTATGCCACATACAAATGAGGGTGTAGTCAGGAGTTTGAACTAAAGGTCCCACTGTAAGATTCATATTATTAATAGTTTCCTTAACCTCTCAAAAACTAGGTTTCCTTATCTGCAAGGTGACATTTTTGAAATAGATGATTTCAAGGCTCTGTTTCATCACCAAAATTTTGCTTAAAGCTTGTATTTCATTCATTCTTCTTTCTGTCTACATGAATACATTTATTTCATTTCCTTTATGTTACACAATGGGCTAATCAATATTACCAAGTGAAAAGAATTTTCTATTTCAGAGGCTTAATCCTTCCAATATTGTGTGGTTGTTCTTTTTAAACTTTTTTATTTTTCAATGATTTTTCATTTACAGAAGAGTTGAAAAGATAATACAGAGAGTTCTTTTACACCTTTCAGCAAGCTTCGTCTAATGCTAACATCTCACATAACCATGGCTCACTTACCAAAACTGGGAAATTAATATTGGTACAACACAATTAACTGAATTATTAACAGATTATATTTGACTTTTACCTTCCAATGGTTGGTAAAGTTTTTTAAAATCTTTTTATTGCTTATGTGTGTGATGGAGATGCAGATATTAACATAAGTAAACACAGCTTTTCTCCCTTACCCTAACATCTAAGGAGTATTCTAGATTTGCCTGGTCAGCGCCAGAGTGTTTATGTTCTGTTCAGAATATGCTAGGTGAGCAGAACAGGGGTCCTCCAGTTAAATTAATTCATGCTTCAATGGGCAAGGGTTAGGGTTAGGGTCATAGGATATGAATGGTGAGAAAAGAGGTCATGAGAAGGAAATAGGAGAGACAGCATGGCTGGAATAAGGTTTTAGTGGTGCATTTGAAAGAGAAAAGAATTTGGGGGAAGTGGCTAAGATGAGGGAGTCATGGGAAACCAGAGTAAGAATAGAATGTTTTGCTTTGGATCATACGTCATTGGTTCTTTGAGAGATTTCAGGAAAGATTTAAATTTACCTTCATTGCTTCTTAGAATTTTAGATTCTTGTTTCTTTGGATAACAACATTGTGCTAGGGCTGGGCCTGAGGTAACACAGGTATATGTGAGTTAATATCTTAAAATAAGTGTAATTCAGCTTACTATCATGAAAAAGTAGGTAAGTCTTAACAACTAACTGTTGCGTAAATTTTTAAAAAAACATAAAACAAAATAGGTGAAAAAAAATCAAGAAAAAGGAAAAGAAAAATGGAAATAAATTGGAGTTTTCTATGGATTATGAAATGTTATACAAAGACATTTTAGTAGCTATTGTACTTTGTAAGAATTTTGTACCTCTAAACTTAGAAGGTTCCTCTCTTGTTATATTGGTTTTAAATTCCAATTATTAATTATTAAAAAGACCTTTTGTGAAACCATTAACTTTTTTTCACTGACCTATCTATAAGAGGAAGTAGTTTTGTTTTTCTTGCCATCTATATCTGCCAATATAGCTAGAGGCATCTGTCTGTTTTGACTGTTCAGTAGCAGCAGGTATTTACTCTGGAGGTCAGAGAGTGGCACCCACAACCGGGGAAACAGTGAAGGAGTCTTCTGCTGAGATCAGAGCCAGCTTCCTGCCTCAGAGCCCTCCTACAACTATTATGCTGGTATAAAAAAGTAATTTTATCCTTGCATTTTAACCGATAAAAGGCCAAGGAGGAAGTTAAGGATGAGCTGGCTTGTGAATTGGAATGAATATGATCGACTAATAGCTTTCTTGTTATGGAATTCTGATTAGAACCCTCTTGTGCCAGCAAATTTTTCTCATAAAACATTTTATAAAACAGAGTCAGTTTCCTCCAAAGCTCTTGTTTACAAGTACCAATTTTTCTTTATAAAATAGTTATTTGCTACTTGTGTCTGTTTGATTTTAAATTTCTTTCTATTATACCAGCATGTTGCAAGACCAAATGGTGTTATTCTTCCTCTCTAGAACCAGTGAGGAAAGTGGCTGCATCTTCAAGACCAAATCTGTTTTAGCCAAGTGGAGTAAAGAGTCCTGGCAATTGTTCATTTAATAAAGGATGAGGGATACTTGTGTCAATTAAATGAGGATTTTGAGTGAAAGCATTGTTTATCTACTAGAATAAACCTCATATTAGGAAGGAGAAGACATAAGATGTGTTATCCGTTTGGTATAATCCATGAGAGACAGTAAAATTTATGTAGTATATCAGTTAAAATAAACCTGAATTCAACATATTGAGACTATTAAAACTTGGAAAGTTGTAATACTCTTTGGGTACTTGCTTTTTCTTGAAGAATTGATATCATTAGACGTATTTTTTAAAAATTGATAGTCCTCAATGGAGAATCAAACTTATAAATGTGCCCAATACACTAGTGATTTTTGATAATTTTAATGTCAAATCATACTTGAAAATAACTATTAAGTCTTTCTAATTTATTTAATAAATCAAGCCCCAAATTCTCAAGGATCTTGTATAAAAATAGCAGTATCTTTGACATGGTACTTTAAGGTATTGTATATTTTGATTCTTAGTTGCAACCAACTTTTTCTCTATTTATACTTTAGTCATAAGAAGAAAAATCTCAACTTTCTATTGTTTTTAGGCATTCTTGACATTTTAAGTAGAATGAAATAATCTTGCAATCCATTTCCAACTACAGACAAATGTAGAAAAAACATATTGATAAAATATGAAGAAAGTAATCTTAGGTAAATTACATGATATTATAAACAAAAATTTGTTAGAAAAGAAACTTATATATGTTGTCCTTACCCTCATAGAAAGACATATTGGGAAAGTTTACAATAACTGTCTTGAGAAAGAAATGCTTCTGCATAAAAATTTAAAACAGTTAAGAGTTTTTCAAGAATCTTCAAATGACAGCAAGACCTAACAAACAAACTCAACAGAAGCAATTGTAATTTATAGAGTTATAAAGATACAATTGCATGCAGATTGAGAACTTCTCCCTTGAGTACAAGTCAGTGAACTTTAATTGAGCATTTGCTTTGTGAAATATAAAAGCACTGAGTTGAAAAATAAAATTCAGCCTCTCCATTTCTTCCTCCTTTCTCCTTCTCCCTCTCTTTCTCTTTCTCTCTTTCTCTCTCAATCTCTCTCTCTCTCTCTCTCTCTCTCTCTCTCTCTCTCTCTCTCTCTCTCAGCCTTTGGTGTTTCACGTCTGTATAGAAAGTGAAAAAGAACAGTTGTGCCAACTTTCATCCATATAAAGACAACCCATTCAAAATAAATGCAATGAATTGTCTAAAACAGTTTTATCATTTTTAAAAAGGTTTGGTTAAAATCTACTTTATCCATTTTAAATAACAAGTGTAAATACCATAGAAACTTTTTTTGCAGTTTGAAATATATTAAATAATCTTTCTCTTTGCATTCCCTTTTGCATACTAAATTCAGAAATAGAAAAAAAAATGTCATCATGTCAAATAACTTTGGTTGTGAGAGAGCTGAAAGGTGAGTTTGGCAACCATGAGGTAGAAGGTGACACTTCTCTTCCCATGCCTCAGAAAGCTTGCAAGTTTTTGATAGAGTATCTACCTCAAGCTTCATTTTCCATATTGCAGAGGGCAGAACAAGGTTTGTGGTCATCCTTAGATTTCAATCCTTGTTCTATCGCTTACATGATTTGTGGAGGTGGCCAAGTTACTCATTTTTCCTGAGCCCGTTTTCTCACAGGCTGTAGAATGTGTAGACTTTTACTTAAGGACCAAGGGATATGCTAATGAATGTAAGATCATGTGCTTTACGCTATTAGGATAATTTCTTACCATCTTGACATTAGTGTCTTTCCCACCCAAAGTAAAACATATTCTTTCATCTTACTCTGACCATATAAAATAATTATTGAGATCCCTTCACCACAATCTTCCTGAGGCTCAAAGGAGAAATGTAGTATCGGATCTGAAAAGCTTTGGCTTTAAACTGATAGGATCTGGAGTCCTTCAGGACGTTTATTTCATCCATGATATTTTATCACTAAGCTTCTCAACCTGTATCTGCAAGACATGAGCTATCACTCCACACCTCAGTTCCTTGAGTTAACGTTAATAAGAACGCTTGTCATACTCAGTTCAGAGTTGGGTCCCAGATACCATTTTTAAGTTAATCTGAGGTTATTTCTCCCAGGAGTAGCTTTCCCATTTCACTCAGCCCACCTAGGTTTGAGCCTCTTTGTGGTTTCCAAGTACTTCGCCCCTACAATTTCTCAAAGTCCTTATTGCAATTGTGACCTTTCTCACATCGTATTCTCACACTGGTATTCCTGGTAGAGAGCTTTCTAAAACTCCAGACCCTGGCAAGGAGTTTGGCATAAGGCTAAATAAACATTTGTTGATTTAAGTGAATAAATTGTGTATCTAAAAGTCTCTGGATAGTCACTGAAAAGTGCTATAGAATTGCTGGCTGTTAGTTGTTTGTTGTTAATAACTGATAATGAGAAGAGCTGGCTTCTAAGAATATTTCAGCTGTCACTAAAGAAAAGTCAAGGCGAAGAAAATGGATTCAGGGCCTGAAAGACCAGCTTAGTTATGCTAGATAATTCAAGTGAAGTCCTTAATTTAGAGAGCTTTGCTGTCATAGCAACCTAATTACAATGTGAGGGAGGTATTCTTACCATGTTTCTACAAAGTTACATTCTTTCATAAGTCCCAATTTAAACTCAGAGAAAATTTTTGAAAAAAAAAAGAAAAGAAAAGAATACTTGTACTGAATTCTTTTTTTTTTCCTAAGTCATCTTTCGTACTATTGATATATAATCACAAAGTCCAACGGCAACCACCCAGCAACAACCAAAGTTTTTCTTAAACCATCATTCAGAAACAAATAACTTACCTGCTTAAAATCTCACACAGTGGTCTCCTTTGTTACAGTAAAATGGAAAATTCATACCACAGACAAGATTCTACAAGATTAACCTCTGCTACGTCTCTGGCCACACTCTTATCACTGTCCCCCAGAGTCCTCCACTCCAGCCGTACCATTTTTTTTTTTTTAATCTATCAAGCATGCTTCCTTTCAGGGGCTTTGCAGATACTTTTCCTCTGCTGAAAAAAATCTTTTCCCCATTAGCCCAAAGCTCTCCCACTTTTCTCAAGAATCTTTTCAAATGTTACCCATTTGAAAGGTTTGCCTCTGATGCAACTTAGAAGAAGCAAAACCACCTCCTATCCTTCTCAGGCTCTAATCCTCCAAACCAAGTTTTATTTTTTTTCTGACTCTTATCACCACCTGGCATTATGTACGTATGTACATGTTCATTTTAAGCCTCTAACATGGACTTTTCTCTTGCTTGAAAAGATTTTGAGTCATATCACAACCAGACAACATACCTTGGCTATTCACAACCCTAAGCTTTTTAAGTTAGCCGTTCTCTGCAAAATTGGGAAATAAATGCAAGTTGATGCATATTTCATTTGGGAAATAAGGAATGAATAGCTGAAGGGGGACTTAAATGCATTCTAATTATTTCCCTGCCATGTGTGGTTGATGACAGAAGATACATGATTTATTTTCACTTGCATAAGGTAATGGCCACTAATCATAGAAAAAGTGAGACTGCAATCCACTTCTCCTTTTGCAGCACAGTGCCCCTTCATAGCATGCTCATTCTTACTTGTGTAATTTTTTCCCCAAAGTTTCTCAATATAAGCTATAAGCTATATACAGACTCACTCCCTGGATATAGAAAAATAAGAATTAATTTGTATTTAGTCAAAGAGATCAATAAATGTCACACCTAGAAAAATTACTCAAGATTACATGTGGTCGGATTTTCACTAGTTGTAAAATATAGTAATAGCTGGTCATTATTATCATTATTTTTGAACATACACTCTGTCCCAGGCACTTTAACTCAGTTATCTGTCTTCCTCACAATAAGTCAGCAAGGTAAGTTTTAGTAGCCCCACTTTTCAAAAGAGGAAAATAAAATTTGGTGTATCATGGGCATTGCCCAACATCACACAATCAGAAAGGATTAAGGACAGAATTCAGACCAAGGTCACCAGCACTAGCCTCTGTGCTTTCTCTGGTATAGAGCACCACACCCCTCTATAGATAACAATGGGAGAACTATAATAATCCCTTGTGCTATTGAACTTATCTGCTTATGTAACATTTTCCATGGTCATACTGTGAGATGAGTTCCAGGCCAATCTCTGCCACTGTAGAGAAACAAGCTGACAGTGATGAGGTATGTTGGAATGCATTGTTATAACAGAAACAAATCTTTATTTACTTGACTGGAACTAAGCATACATCAATTCTGGCCATAGAGTGTTAGAAGACAAGCACCAATCTGACATGTAGAATTTGGATAATCTCTACACTAGTTAGGCAAAGAGGAGAGAAACAAAACATGAGACAAAAACGAAACATTATGCATTTGTTTCCTCCTTTTGTTAGAAACTGGCATCTTAGGAAGTTTTACAATTATAATTAACTATTGTGCATTCTCTGGCTTTGAGATGGCATAAAAACATTGAAAAGAAAGAGAAAAGCCCATTGTAAGGGCTTAGAAAGTAAAAAGTAAGTCATTTAATTTTTCTTTCATCTGATGTTAATTTATGCAGAAGCTAATAATATATTTGTGGCTCAGAGCTGTTCATTGTAGGGAGGGTTTCTCTCCCAACCAGCCTTGCCTGTGACCCCTGCCAGATAAAGCCATCACTTCAAGGCTTATGACACTTTTGCTGGAGAAAGGCAATATGCTGATAAATTCACATCCTATAGAAACGTTTAATTGCTAACCTTCTGAAAACCAATGGGCTTAAATGCTCTAAACCTTCTCTAGCTGTTACAAACAAAACAGCAAACAGACAGAAAGAGAAGGGTGAAGCAGAAATTGCTTATGCGGGTGTATAGTCAGGTGGAAAGGGAGGAGTACTGTTGACTGTTGAGGGAGAAAAGCCAGGGGAAGGAGATTTCATAAAAGAAACATGGGGATTTTTATATCCAAGTAGGATATAATTAAATTATGCCTTTTATAAATGAAAAGTTTACATTCCACTGCCACCAAATCACCCATGGAACAGAGACAATAGTGCTTGAAGGAATGAATGCAGAATCTTCAGAAGTTGAGATTTTAAATGAAATTCACTATGAATAAAGAAAGTCCTATAATGACAGCTTAAAGGTCTAATTCATAAAAATGTTATTGAAGTACATTATTTATACCTGCTTTTTGTGGACTTCTGCTCTTATTCATGACTCTCACAGTGGATGGCTATAATCGCAGACAGAGTATATAATGGAAGCATTAACTCAATGTGAATGAAGGCAAGAATACTGTATCACCACAATAAAATCCCAGCTATATTAATTTAAAGAGTAGAATTTATTGCACAAGAGCATTTTCTTTAAGAAAAAAAAAAAAGAATGTCTTCCAACTGTGGCCTCAAATATCTACTTTCATCATGAAGTTCAGTGTAAGATTAATTAATTGGCAAACACTTTTTAGTGAAATACGTATTCATCTACATTATGAAACTTAGAGGCTTGGATACTGAAAACTGAGTTGTGATCTTACGGTTACTATGGCATTGATGTTTAGTATGGGCTTAGACATAGTTACAAGCAATCTGTATTTTTCTGGTGCATGACATCAAGTAAATGCCTATGGAATTGTTTGGAGCATGTATTTATTTAGCAAAAATGGAAAGGCCCTAACACATAAAATTTCTCAGATAAGCTGAATATAAGGATACTTAAGTCAAAAGTATCTTTATTCAGAGTTTTAAACATAATTTGCATATTTAATATTCATAAACCTTTAGGAAAAGGAAAAGTGGAATTCAATTGGTTTATTTCTGACTCTGGAACTATCAAAATTTGACTTTTTGACTTTCTTCTTCTGATTGGATGAGCTGTAATGGTACATTGTAGACACATTTAGATAAAGTGTGAATATATTTCTCCCTACTCTACTGGATTATCTCTAGGAGTTATGAAAAGAGATTCTTTATAAATTATACTTCTAATGCTAAAAGAAAGTGTTGTCTTTGATCTTGTAGGTAAAAGAGCTCTGTACCTAAGGGAATGAATTAATTCCTGCACTTAATAAGATGCAGTCATTAGTAGACAACTTAAGCATTCATCCTAGAACTACATATTGAATTTCTTTAGTATTGTAACAATCTTATAATAGTTCTGAATAATGGAAGTTTTTGAATGCATGTGTACCTAAGATGAGAGACAAACGACAAAGAGAAAGTTATTTCAAATATAAGGTAAATAACACTACTAATTAAAGGTAAAAATTAGTAAATTTCCAAGATTAACTGCACTTATACTGCCTCAAACCTAAAATCACTGAACATTCCATTTCAACAACTATGTACTGTACATGACTTTGTTATTTGAAATGACTACGCTTACCAGAAAAGTAGCCAGGGATATCCAATTGCTACGTGTCTATACCCGGACAGCACATGAGGTTCCCTCTTTGCCCCTCGGACCAAGAGTTTCTCAGATTTATGAAACAGGAATCTTCCATGATGTTTAGAGGTACCACAAATGGTTTCATGTGGCATGTAGACTTACTGCAACCTCTGGGTGCAAAGACTGTCTGAGCACCCTCGTTGATGAAGCCACTCAGAAAAGGCAGTGGAAGTTATGTTTCCAACACATTGCCAGATAAATGTCATCAGGCTGCAAATGCTTGTTGACAAGAGCCAGATTTGAAAAATAACAAAATCAAAATGGATACCCTTAATAGCTTAATATATTATTTATGCTGAAACTAAACATGAAAAGAAAACAAAAAATTAATTCTTTAGCTTACCTGCAATATCATTCCTAAGACATTATGCTTTAATTTTGTATATCGATATCTTACTTTAGGTACTACATAAACAACTGGTTTAGAAGGTTCAAACTATCTTGTTCATTATTTGTAAATGATATCAGCAGCCCACAAATTTACATATTTGCTATCAGCCAGGCACTTTGCAGAATGCTTTGTAAACATTATCAAACTTTGAGGGAGGTACTATTCTTCTACAAATGAGAAAAATAAGGCTCAGTGAGATTAAATTATGTATTCAAAGTCATCAAGCTATCTAGAGGCAGAATTGGCTTAACAATAATCCTTCATTCCAACCTTGGTTTTTCTTTCATACTAAATTTTCCTAAAGGAAATATTTTAAACTTCTTCTCTAGAGAAAGAAGGAGAAAAGAAGAAAGCTGAGAAGAATGTTACTTCTGTAACAAAAAAGAAAGGTAAGGAATTCAAAAGCCATCTCCCACGTAAATCCATTAAATTAGTATCCCTTTTTTTTTCTTTGTTCCTTGAAGAGTATGGAAGATTAGTACCCATTTATAATGCTACTGCTAAAGCTATTATTTTTCCAGAAAAGAAATTCCCTTAATAAATTTATTGTCATTGTTATTAATTAACACTCTTAAGATTTCTAAATATTTCAAATAAAATTTAAATTGATACATTTTTATAAAGAAAATTCGAGCCTAAACACTTTTTGAAAAATTACAACTGTCTGATTGTTTTCCTTAAGAGCAGCTGCTCAATTCTCTCTAATTCCCTACTTTACTTAACTATATATGTAAATTATAGTTAAGTAAAGAGATTACTATTCAATTCAGTTTAATAAGAAATATCCTTTGAAAGAACAAATTATTTTATGTAGAGGGAAGAAAGTATTTGATTGATTTACTGTATTTAACTTATTTTAGTTGGTTGTTTTCAAATAGTTCATGTGATTTCCCAGGTGAACCTCAAAGATTTTGTAACTTTTGACATGCTTCCAGTGACCTCATAGCCCAGAGAACATTCAGTATATTCCTTTTAGCATACTTTAAATGAACTATTGAATTTGAGCATAATTAATAATGTCATTTAGTGTTTCCTCTGTCATCAAAGAATTTTTTTTTGCCCTTAGCAAAAAATTGACCTTCCTAAGGAGAAAGTATACCTAAACCACTAGTCTATTATGAATGTGCTAGTTCATTTTTATTTACCATGACTTACGGCTCTGATGTAGTATTCCTCTATCCAAGGTGCATTGGATGCCTCAATGGCAGTCATATGTGCCCTGAAATATATGAGTTAAGCAGGTAGCGGCTTATAATCTTCTTTTTTTCACCAGCAGAAAAAGAAGATGTCCCAAAGAAAAGTGAGAAGGAAACTGCCATTGATGTGAAAAAAAAAGGTATTGCATATTGTTTCCTTAATCAGATTATGTTGAGGATATTTGTTTCATGAAAGAATCTTGGTGCAACCTATACAAATTGGTTGCAGGTTCTAAAATCTGCCCATGAATAGATTTTCAAAGTAAAAATCGTTTTAGACAAAGGTTAACAGGAAAGGAAGACTATTCAAGACTATTGCAATAGGGGAGAGAGACCAGAACTGAGTCTGAATTGAACACCACTGAAACAAAAAGCAGGAGAGTTTGTAAGATCTGGAATGAGGAATCATAGGCCATTTGGAAAAAAAAAAATGAAACTTTCTGTTTCATGTCTCTATGACAGGAGGTAGTTTCAAAACTTGGACAAGGTGCCCAAGAAAGTTAAGGTCCTACCCTCCCACAGGAACTGGGAAATAAGGGAGCTATCCTGATGATTACATTTCAAAGGGATGGCTCTCAGATTCTTGAGAAAGGCTTTCTAGGGTTGTAAAACTTGATAGCGGCTTGTAAAAAGATTTACATCTCAAAGAGACACAGAAAGAATTTATAATTACAAGTTTTCTAAAGTAAGTGCTCTAAGAAAAGGGAGGTCATGACCCTAAGGTCAGAGAAGAAGCCTGGTAAAGTTTAATCAAGCTGAGGGCCATCTTGGTCAAGACATAATGAAATTGAGAAACGCTACATAGTATGATGATACCACTTTGCAAAGATAAGCTGGAGAGAATAATGGATCCCATTAAGAAATAGGATTATTCAACTATTTGACAGCCTAGATTTTTGCTTTAAATTTCATTCTGTTTCTATTCTTTTTCAAACATGAATATTGGCTTCTATTCAGGTTAGGCTTAAGTCTACATGAAACAGAGAGTCATCTCAAGTATGATGGTTTGGTGATAAGTATTCTCACCTCAAATATTTCCTCCACCAGTGTCAGTGATGCTTGAAATTCTACCATTAGAGCCATTCCAGTTTTTTGAGTTATGAAGGAATTGTCCTCTATTAAAATGCAAATCTCCTGAATCCTGTGTATATGGAGTGAAAAACTAATTCCGCTCAGCTATTAACAGCTTAAAGTAAATGAGATTTCCAGATCTTCCCAGTGTAATAGCTGGAAACAGTACCCTAGAAAATGAGGTTGTTGGTAAGCTTAAATGAGGGAGAGGCTGCAGAGAGAGCTTCAAGGTGGGACATTGTCTGGTGAGGGCAGGCGAAGCTAGATGGCATTCGTGAAAACCAGCCATCTTTTTAGATAGTAATAGTATATGTGGACAAAATGGTGGTGGTGAGGACCTAAAAAGTGAGACCATACGATGCTCAACTACATAATGATTACTCTTAGCAAGTAGCAAATAGAAATAAAACAAAATCTCTGACATCATGCTGTAAATGGAGTAGAGAAAGCATAAAATATTAAGAGATGCATGATTGTATGGCTCATGAAATGAGCAAGAACAGACAGCTGGACATTCTATGGGCCTAGGAGTTGATTGTCAATTCCCTTGCATCCAAATTTCCATTGTTAAGAGTGTATTATTTTAGGGTCTATTGTATTGTTGAAATTCATTCATTTTGTTTAATTTTTTTTATTTTTCTAGTGAGATATATAGTTTACCATAGAATGAGAAAACAAAGTTCTGACTATAATATAATGCTACTGAGAAGCTGGTTACTTGGGTTGGTGGATCTACGACAATTACATACTTGGGTGGTGAAGATAAACCTAGGTGCTCCTTCCTGGGCCATTAGTTTTACTAAAGGTGTTGCAGAAGAAAGTTTTGAATCGTAATTTTCAACACATTTGTCATATATATGCAAGTGCAAAGTCAGAAAAAAATGCTTTTGGCAAAACTCAATGATGTGTGTTTGTGTGTGTGTGTGTGTCTGTGTGACAGTGTTGTTTTGGTTTGGTTTTAGCTTTTTGTGGGAAAAGGCAAAATACATTCGTGTGCAATGAGTCATAGGAAAATCTGATACTTCTTTGCCATTGGGAGACCTGTGTTATTAGCCCAGCAGTCACGTCAAAGTGAGGTTGTGCACCACTGGCGAGAGAACTGATTATGCCAATATCACTTCCTGCAAGGACAGTGCTCGACCACTGAAGCATAGACCAAACTAGGCAATTGCTCAGCACATCTGGGGAGAGCTGCTCAGCTAGTGTTGCAAAACAAGTTTGTCCTTCTTGGAACCAGTTTTCTGCTTGCGTGCTTGTCATTTTTACTTTTGATGACACAAAGTACCATTGGTTGTCCCAAATCAGTTCAACTTCCTGATGAAAACATGCATAGTTCGATCTTTTGTTTACAAGTCCTTAACCCCAAAATACTTAAAATTGTGTGTGTGTGTGTGTCAGAGAGAGAGAGAGATGGAGAGGGAGGAAGAGAGACAGAGAGAAAAGAGAGAGACGAGGTGAGGGGTGGGAGAGAGAGGAAGAGATAGATTGAGATTCAATTAGTGCCAGTTTTTAACTGTCTTTCTCTTTGGAGTTTAATAATTCTTCAAGTAAATTTTCATGTGACAGCAATATGGTTTACAAACCAGATTTAAGCTTATTATGAAAGTAGTACAAATTTGTAGAGATAATGAGAAAAATTGAGAATAACCTGAAATCTTGAAGAGCTGGGAAACATATGTCATTTCTTCCTAAAATAGAGGAATGTGGCACAGCATATGATATCACTACGGTAGTCCCAAAGAGTAGCAAATTTACAAGGCATAAGATATGCCTACATGCTTCTTTAATATATGTGTTTATGGTACTATTTTATTATATTTATGTTAACTTGCTTATATTATTTATATTATGTAATATATAAATTTATTTATGTGCTATATTATTTTATTTTGCTCCATTTATATTTTATAATTATGCAGATACAAATGAAACCTAAGGCTGAAATTCTGTTGAGTGATATATGAGCCACTACTGCCTGACACTGGTAAATCACACTTTGCTAATGATCTGTGCTAGGGAAAATGTGGGTGGGTTTCATATGATACAAAATTGTCAGCTCATTAATTAATAATGGTTGAAACTGAGTGAGTGGTACATGGGGATTAATTATGCTAATCTCTTTTTAGTATATATTTGAAATTATTCTTGGTGAAAAAATAAATATCTGCCACTTAAAAACATCATATGAAATTTAAAAAAGAAAGATCACCAGCATATTTTTGCAGTGTTATAAGGTACATTTCACCAGAAGAAATACTGTGGAAAAAAGCAACCAACAAATGAAATAAAGACTTTTAAAAACATCTCCCGAGGTTTGTATCATACTTCCATGCTAGAAACACCAAACACTCTAGTTAGTAGAGTAGAAGAGATTTTACACAGGGAACTGAGGACCTTTTCAATTCTTCCAGTGGTAGGACTGGAACAATTGAAATCAAAGGATGCTACTGGATTATTAAGCACCAGGGCACATCAATAGGTCAGGAAGCTGCTTCATTCAGCAAAGCTGTCTCTTCACAGCCAGCAAGAGTAGATACTGGAAGTGTTGAGGCAGGCCTTAGTAACTTACTGACATCTTCATTTGCCAAATTGTTATTCTGGTTTGCCAAACCATTTCTGCTTTCCAGTCTCAGGGAGGTATACCTAATTGGTGGAATTTAATGTGTCTTCAGAACCCTAGCTGCAATGAGTCTGCAAAATACAGGTTTTTGGCGTTGAAATTTTCCTAATGAGAAGGAAGGTGGAACGGAAGTTGAAAAAGGCTATCCACAGTGTCTATAATAACGATACTTTCAGAAGTGCCTGAAAAGATAAAATTCATATACTAAGAAGAGATGGTTTTTTAAGGCCAGAATTGTTGTGAGTAAATCTATCTTTGATTTTCCCCTGAAAATGAAAAAGATGACTCAATCAAACAACGTGATCAAATTCAGCAATTTAAAGTGCTCACAAAGCAAATACACTGTAGTTTGTGTTGCTCTTTACCTAAACTCTAGATAAAAGAAGCATGGATATTCTTCTTCTCTTCATTTCACAAGTTGATATTTTTGAAGAAAGAATTTTTCATCTGCTTGATAAGATTATAAGGCTTCACAAATCAACAAGTTTCTTTGTCTCATAATGAAACAATTATAACCTGGGCAAAATATATAGACCAACAGAGAAACAAGGCCCAAACTAAGATGACCCAATTGTCTCAGATTGGCATTTTGGAGTTATAAATCATAGTATTTCTGGAGTTAAATTATTGTCACACTATATATTTATAAGCTTATTAATTATAAAGACAATTTTGACATAATAGATGATGGATGATAATGCTGTAAAATTGTGTTATCACACTTTACAGCAGGATTTTTTTCAAGGATGATCAGTATAGAAGTATAAATTATAAGAAGAATCCTGAAACCATAGTAGCTTTCCTGAAGTAAGCTGTAATAAAAGGACCAATTCATTCCTTCATGCATGCATGTATTCTTGAGGGAAATATTTACTAAATGCCTGCTACACGCCTAGCTTTACAGCAGGTGTTGAATACACAGAGGTACATAAGCAGACATAAAATCTGCCCTAATGGCACCTACAATTTGATGGGGGAGGCACATGGTGAATAAGGAAACAAAATATCCATGAGAATAACTTGGAGTAAAAGCAATGGAGGAAATAAATTTGGGGCAATGATAGAAAACAATGAACGGAGTAGGGAGCTATTTAAGAATGCAGCCATGTGATGTATGCATGTGGGGTGTGTGTGTGTGTGTGTGTGTGTGTGCGTGGTTTGCACAAAGGATCAGAATACACAGAAATGTGTAGGCATTTGGATTTTATCAAAAGGATAATGGAAGCTTCTGAACTGAAGTTTTAAATATAGTAATCTATATAGATCATAGTTAATGCCCTGGAAATAGATAAGATTACTCAAAGATATTATGTCAAAAGGAAAAGAAAATAGAATCCAGAATCAAGACTGGGGAGCTCCAACATCTAGAGATTAGATAATGGAAAATAAAGCAAGAGAAGCTGAAAGGAATTACCAGAGAGATTAAAGGCAAGGCAAAAGAGTTTGTTATTAGTGAGGTTTCAGAAATTGATGTTTCAGGAAGCAAAAAGGTATCAACTCTGTGAATGTTACGACATGCGGGCAGGAGGAACGAGTGCAGTTAGTGAAGTCAGGGGATGAAGCCCACCTGGAAAGGGAGTAACAAAAATGGAGAAAGAAGCGTGGAACTTTTTGGGTGGGGGTTGTAATTGCATAAGGAGTAAAGAGTCTTTTTTGTTTTGTGTAGTTTTGCTTTGGTAGGCCAATGTAGAGCCAAATGGACATAAACACAATGGGAAATATTAATACACAAAGGGACAGAATATATAAACAAGAACCTAAAAGATAATTTAGAATTCATTGATGAGCACATGGGTGAAAAAAAAAAGTCTTTTTTTTTTCTTTGAGATAATACCACAGGTCCTCCAATAATAAAAAGGTGATGTTTTCAAGTCATGAAGAGGAATCCATACAGATTGCCTTAAAACAGAGGTGTACATTTGCAAAATATACAATGTCAGATTAAGTGGCTCTGGTGATAAAACTAAAACTTCAATAATAAATACATTCTGAGTTGAAAGCATCAATTTCAGAAAAAGATATATCCAAAATGTCCTCTGTGTTCACTGAGGTAAGTTTGTGAAATGTATTTTAGCAATGTTCTTTAAGGATCATTCATTCAGTTAAACATCCCATTAGAACTTCACGTTAAAATATCTTTGTGGTCATGAATTGACCAGGTAAAATTAATTCAGAATGGAGCTCATAAGGTTTGTGCTGTTTTAAAGGATACATTCATATCTATTTCCATAGAATATTTTCAATTACTGTACATGGAAAAACCTCTGGCTATTGGATTTCTCTATATAAGATATGCTTTTGTCCTTGGGAAATTGCAAAGACTCCTTTACAGAAGCTTATTGCTTTGAATATATCATTAAATTTTATGCCTACCAGACATTAGAATATCATCCATTTTACTTTTGAATCTTTTGTAACAGATTGTTCTTGCTACTAGGGCTCAAAATAATTTACGTGGTAGATTACAGACTACTACAATTTTTACATTAATATGTAATTAAAAGTAACTTTCTTGAAATATTTATATGTAAAGATATAATTGGGCAAGATAATATATAGCATCTTTCATATGTGTTCATATTAAGTTTCAGCTTAAAAGACCCCCTTCCATTTTCCAGACTTGTATTTTGAGATTGTATCTTTCCCTGATCATCCCATCTTTTTCTCCCCATTTGAAAAGCACTTGGTTTTAGAATATTGTCTTTTGTTTGAATGTTTGCTGTATTTTGAACATATGTGTTTGAACAAGATTTGACAAATGCATCAGATTAGTTTCTGTAAGACACTTTGAAATCTAGATAAATTATTTTCAGGATATTTTGTAGTAATCTATCAATTAATAACAAGTTGTAAATACAGATAATTCACACACTTCTGAATGATATTGGGCAGTTATAATGTTACGTACCATGTAAGATTCTTAAAATATTTGTTCAGATAGGTAAATAATTAGAAATCTAGCACAAACCAGACCTGATCTAATTAGTAATTCCCAACCTTGAGTTAGTGGGGCTACATGATTACAAGACAACAAGATTCCTTTCAAGTTAGCTTTTGGTTCCCAGATCGATTAGGTTGCAACTCTGAGTTCAGATGATGGCGGCTTGACTGTATTAAAAATACTTATCATGCTGGAATTGCTTTGAAGGCAAGAGAATATATTTTCAAGTGTTTCATAATCATGGAAATCATGTAAGACAATAGTTTATACCTTTGAGGATACCAGATTTTGTAATGGAATAATACAGGAAAGTCTTTTGACTTGTTACTTAATATCATGTCTTTGTTTACCTCTGATATTACCTCTGGATTAGCCAGACAGAAGGAAACCTACTTTAGAAAAGGTGAGATAGATTACAATCATGACCACTTGTGTCTGAGAGAACTTGCCATGTACTTATAATAATACAAATTTTGTTTGTGCCTAATGCAAAAATGAGGTCAAGGCATTTTGGCTTAAATAATTTAAAAATTAAGAAAGGGTAAACATTCATATTAAAAATTATTTAGGCCTGAAAAAAAAAGGGCTAGTCTACAAGTCATTGTTTTTAATCTTTTTTATACTTATTTTGGAG
Organism: Lepilemur ruficaudatus; assembly: GCA_963574885.1. Classification (NCBI taxonomy): domain Eukaryota; kingdom Metazoa; phylum Chordata; class Mammalia; order Primates; family Lepilemuridae; genus Lepilemur; species Lepilemur ruficaudatus. The sequence continues at coordinate 22,620 of CAUYRT010086325.1, read as the reverse complement.
AATTGGGGCTATACTCCCACTGAGTGTAGAAACAAATTCAACCCTGAGCTTGAGCATTAGAGAGCTGTGGCATCTTTTTTGACTTACTTTTATCAGGGAGGACTGAAATACCTATAAGGAATCATCAGTAAATAGATGATGTGTATTTCTTCTCTGTATGCATTGATATATCAATATTTTAAGCATTTCCTATGCACATATTAGATAAATTATTTTAAATTCTAATTTATATTTAGAATGAGTTATTTTCTGGGAAAAAAGTAAGAAACAAAATTATGTAATTTAATATTAAAACAGTGATCTCTTGCAAATACATAAGTTACACAAAGTGGTACAGGAAGTGAGATGTCAGGTAGAAACAAGATTTTTCTTTAAATATATTATGGGGGTATAAATGTTTTAGGTTACATGGATCACTTTTGTAATGCTTGAGTCCAGGCTACAGGTGTGCCCATCACCCATATAGTATTCACTGTACCCATTAGGTAGGTTTTGTCCCTCCCATTCTCCCCACCCCCGACCCCAGTGAATTTCCACCGAGTTTACTTCCCTCTGTGAACATGTGTGCTCACCAGTTAGTTACAATTCAAGTGAGAACATGTGGTGTTTGTTTTCCCATTCTTGAGATGCTTCACTTAGGAAAATGGTTTCCAGTTCCATCCAAATTATTGCAAAAGGTATTCATTCATCCTTTTTATGGCTGAGTAGTACTTCCATGTTATACATAAGCCACATTTTTATTAATCCACTCATGAATTGATGGGCACTTGGGTTGATTCTACAGCTTTGAAACTGTGAATTACGCTGCAATAAACATTCGGGTGCATGTGTCTTTTCATCAAAAAGTCCTCATTTCCTTTGGGTAGCTACTCCATAGCAACATTGCTGGATCAAATGGTAAGTCTTTAGTTCTTTGAGGAATCTCCATACTGTTTTCCATAATGGTTGCACTAATTTGCAGTCTTACCAACTGTATATAAGCATTCCTTTCTCTCTGCATCCATGCTGGCATCTATCATTTTCGGACTTTTTAATAAAAGCCACTCTAATTGGGGTAAGATGATATCTCATTGTGGTTTTAATTTGGATTTCCCTGATGATTAATGGTGTTGAGCAATTTTTGTCCATTTGTCTTTCTTCTTTTGAGAAGCTTCTGTTCATGTCTTTTGCCCACTTTTTAATAAGGTTGTTTGCTTTTTTCTTGCTGATTTGTTTGAGTTCTTTGTAAATTCTGGATATTCTGTATCAGATATGTAGCTTGTGAATTTTTCTCCCATTCTGTATGTTGTCTATTTGCTTTGTTGATTATTTCCATAGCTGTGCAGAAGCTTTTTTAATTACATCCCATTTATTAATATTCATTGTTGCCATGATTGCCATTGGGGTCTTAGTCATAAATTCTTTGCCTAGGCCAATATCTAGAAGAGATTTTCATACATTATCCTCTAGAGTTCTTATGATTTCATGCCTTGGATTTAAGTATTTTATCCATCTTGAATTAATTTTTGTGAATGGTGAGAGATAGGGGTCTGTTTCTCATTATTTTTGTAGAAAAATTATGCTTTTCTTCATTTAGTCAAACATTTAATAAATCCATAATATATGCAAGGCTTTCTACATAATATTGGAGATATATTAGTGTGAAAGACATGTTACTTATTCCCAAGGACCTAAGAAAACAAGCAAGTGAACAATTATACTGTGATCACTACCACAATAGGGCAGATTCAAGGTCTCTCACTAAGATCATGGCAAAAATACAGAATTTATTTCTCTTCTGAAAGGTTGGAGAATATTAGAGATTTTGAAAAGGTATGCCACTAGCTCGTGTAATAAGTTATTTGACCAAGACACATATAAATATTTATTTTTAATCAGGATGGACATTAGAACACATAAAATTTTAACAGTTGCTTATCCCTGAAGATACTTGCTCTTGCAAGTGGCAGACCATCTAAAACAAGGAATGTATTAGTTTATCCAACTAAAGTTCTAGGGTAAACTGGCTTTGAGTTCAGCTTGATGCAGGAGTTATAGGAGACCATAAGGATGAAGTTTGTCTTTCTCTAATTTTAGACTCTGCTTCCTTAGTAACAGCCAACATAGTTGCAAATTCATTGTAGGTGCTGCCCTATATCCTCTCTTGTTCATATCCTATAGGGAAAAAAATAGATTGGTTTCCTGAGAGCTCAAAGAAAAAACCTGAATTAAATCATATTATCCCTTAAAAGCCCATTCCTGAGCTAACCTTTGTGGTGAGGGTGAAGGAATAATCTGATTGTCTTAGGTTAGGCCATGGGTACTATCCATCCAACAGAACAATTCGGTGAACTTTGTCCAAGAAATTTGGGCTGAAATTGGATTGAGGGGTGATTCCCTAAATTGGAGCAATAAAATCACAATAAAATGGAGTAACTACCACATTGTAAAACAAATATAAGAATTCACTTTAAGAAGTTATTTCTAGGTAGTGAAAATATGGGTGGTTTTATTTATATTTATTTACAGAATAAAATGTGGGAAAACTATTTTAGCTGCCATTTATGGAGAGAATACTTAAGTATTTTAGAAGAACAACTCAACATAGAATAATGTAGTATGATCAACAAAAGCAAGTGAAATTTTGGCTTTTATTAATTAAAATATATCTAAAGAGTGAAATCTTTCCACTACACCTTGTAGTATTAGAGTCACATTTGGATAACATTCTTTAATTTTAGTAAAGATATTTTGAAACAAACCAGATTTTATTCAGAAAAAAGTACTTCAGAAACGTGGATGTTTAATATGAAAATGAGGAACAGGAAGAACATGAAAGTCATGTCCCTCACTTTGATCTACTCTCCTACTTAGGTGTAGACTTACTGTTTTATCATCCCTAAGAATGAAGACTCCATGGTAGAAGTTAGAAGTAGACAATGTGGGATAGTCAAGATTACATAGGGAATGTTTTAAATCAGTGAAGTGTACCATTTGAAGTGTTCAAGCAGAGGAAGAATGGGAACCTCCCTCGAATTTTTGGAGGTAATCCTGTAACAAGTTGGATTGCATTACATTTAAGATGGCTTATAAGTTCCTACTTTCCCAAAATTAAACATCTGGCTTAATGAAACTGATGTCTGTCTTATTTAACCATTGATACAAAGTTTTAAATTATTATTGTTATCATTATCCTAAATTTTGTCACTTGCTCAACTCTTCTAGAAGGTTAGTTTAAAATAATATGCTCCGGGGTTGATTCCAGGAAGTGAGGTCACAGTAATGTTCACTGTATAACCTGAATTTATACTATCTCTCCTGACTATCTACTTTAGCATAAAACATTATTGTGAATCTAACCAGAGCATGTTTTATTGATGTCTTGCGTAAACCAAGGACACTATGGAAAAAATGTATTACATGTATAGAATAATGATTAATTGTCTTCAGGGCAAAGAAATATGTTGAGATATCTCAGTAGGAAAACTCCAATGACAATAAGCTTAAGGTAGGAGGGAAAGCTTAATAATTATTTATGATGCAAAAAAAGAGGGAAAAAAACTTCAGATAACAAAAATTTCTAGATCAGAAGGTAAGAAGTGTGATTATATTTTAGGAAGTTTGTCTGTTATAGGTAACTGAGAGAGTCGGAGGAGGAGCACATATAATACTTATGCAATTATAAGCAGTCTCTTTTTTTTTTCAAAAATAATTTGTGCCAGTAAAATGTAACAATTGAGTTAGTCACTGCCCATATCTTTTTAACTATGTTAGTCATAGGATATAAGGTCAAAAATATGAACAGATGAAGAAGCTAATGTTAAAATACATGAAAAGAAAAGGTAAATAAAAATAATTGTCTGGAAAGACACTATGCCGATGTAGAGGTGGGTACGTATTCAAATTACACAAATCACAGAACAAATTTAAAAAAATCAAAACACTGTGGTATTGACAATGTGAAACTAGTCCATCAATAGAATGTGGTGAAATACTTGGGCCCTCTCCCCCCCAAAAAATATGTATATATACCAAAGTTTCCAGGAATTTGTACTACTTATTATCGTCCCACTATGCCACCCATGCACCAGGGGCTCAGTGGACATTTGTGAAGTAGATAATACTAAGTTGGTCTTTTGAAAGGGTAATTCTTGATGATTCCATGACCTTTTTTTAGTCATTGAATCCTGCTAGTTAGTTCACTCTCCCTTTTCTGAGACAACTGTCTGCAAATTGTTCCCTTTCTAAAAATCCTTATTCACCATTTTATCCTTTTTCTCTATCAGCCAAATACTTTATTTCCTATTTCCCCAAGAAAATAAAAATTAGAAGAGATCTTCCATGAGCTCTGACTATCAAATCCACTAACATTCTTCATCTGAATCCCTCCATTCTCTGCTATTTTGGCTGAATACAACACAATAGTTCCTATGTTCATACTTGTAAAAAAAGGTACCCAATATGCCACCCCTGCCTGCTAACTCAGGAGCATCACTCCAGCAATTCTCTCCTCTGCAAATTCATTTTGAGTCTCTTCACTCAGCCTCTTAGGCAATCTTCTTTCCTTTTCATATCTCTTATCAATGTTTCTTGTTTTCTTTTGCTGACTTCCTCCTTTTATTTCTGGGATCTTAAATTGAAAGCACCCTCGGGCTCAATTGTACGCCTTTTCTCTTTCTCTATACTCACTTCCTTGGTGACCTCATACATGCCCATGATTTTAAAACCATTTTTATAATAAGGACTCCCAAATGTATGTCTCCAGATCTGACATCTCCCCGACCTCCACATTCATGTATCCAATTGCCTATTCACTATCTCCATTTAAGTATTAATATCTATTAGACATCTCAAAGTTAATATGGTTAAAAAAGCCCCTCAAATGTTTATACAAAACCCTCCTGAACAGTGTCCTATATACTCAGCTGTTTTCATCTTATCAGCAAATTATTACTTTATCTATTTATTTAGGCCTAAATCTCTCTAGTCACCCTTCACTCTTTTATTTCTCCTCCTTAATTCATTATTAAATCCTGTCACCTTCACCTTTGAAATATGTTTAGTAGCTGACCCCTTCTCCCTACCTTTAAGAATCACCCCAGCCCAGAACCATCATCTTTTGCCTTGAAAGGCAAGATCATACTGTAACGACAATAACAAAAACTCTGAAAATTTCAGCATCTTTAAAAAATGACAAAACTTATTTCTTGTTCATGCTACATGTTAGGGAAGTTGCTCTACTCATCAGAACTGCTCTGGCACCCAGGCTGGTGGTGGCTCCACCTTCGTCTGTTTCCATGTTTGCAGAGGTTTCCCATCTCACACAGAATAAAATCTAAAGACTCCACAATGGTGCAAAAAGCTATTCATCAACTGATGGCTAAAGATAACACCAGGGCAGCATTTCTCATGCAACCAGGCCATTAACTGAGGTCCTAATCACACATCCTTGCCATTTCTAATCATTTGTTATTTGAACAAATTTCTTCCATTTCCAATAGAACCCACGGTCTAAGGATTTAGATTTCACAAATATGCAAATTTTAATTTGCTATTTCAACTGAATTTTAGCTTTGCTCAAATTTTATCAAAATGACAGGAATAATGAATGTGTGAGGTCTTTAATAGCAAGTGTTTTTTTGAAAAAAACACAGACAGAACGCTAATTGATGTATGAGTTATTTTTTTCTTGTCTGTAGAGAGCCTGTAAAAAATATAATGCATATGAAAAAAGCCACAACTCCAACTTTGTTATAAAATGGCATCTATGGAAAGAATTTATCCTTGGTGAGAAGGCATGGATGTGTGAATGTCAGCATGAAAGAAGTAGGACAGAGTCACGAATTAGAAATGGGAAAGGGAAATTATGTAGGAAGGAGTTAAAGACTACAAGTCGGAAAACAGTTTCCATTCAGTCTGGTGCATTAGTAATAGGAGGCATAGAGTTTCCACCTGCGCCATTGAATGTGGTTTTTAATTAATTGTATTCAACAATAAATATTCTTGCCTAATAAAACATAGAATCAACAAAAACTGTCAATGGGCAATTAGAATTTTTCCCTTTGGTGCATCTCTTTCATCTCGTCCTGCTCATTTGGTGAATGGCTCTTCCCCTAAACTCCGACCATGTAGGCTCAAGTGGGGTTCCAAGTTATCATCATTGCTCCACCTGTCACTATCCCCACAAGTGGGGGCCTGTGGTTCTAGTTGGCCCAGAGTGCTGTCCATGGACTTTTTGAAAAAGACGACAGGAAGCTGGTCTCTTTTCTTAGGGGGTGAAATTGGGTCAGTTCAAGAAATGCTACTGCTCATATCTACACCCTTGTTGTGATAGCCAGCCTTGAAAATAATGTTGACACATAAGAGAAAGGATAAAAAAGTAAGGTAGAAGTTTAAAGGTATGTCAAGCCTATGATCCATCTATCTCTGAAAATTAACATCCCCTGACCTCCTTCCTTAAGTTAGAGGATTTAATTTATTCCTCATTTTGTCTAAGTTAGTTTATGTTAGTACTTTGTAATTTTCAACATAAATTTTCATTACCCAAGTAAACCTCCATGCAGGTTTAGAAAAGTTATAGTAATTTTAAGACTATTAAATAATGAGAGATAGATAACAAATTATATCAAGGATTTTGAGTTTGATTGACCTTACATTGCTGTGCAACTTCTTATGGAAGGAAAATAATTTTTCTCTGATATGTATTCACAGATGCTTATTATTTGGTAGCCTGCTTTAGAGAGTGAACAAATATATATTTATTTCATCAAGCTTAGAAAGAAAAATATGTCAGTTCAGCATTTGCTGGCCAGAAACGTATGTTAATGCAATTAATTTTTTTATGACTAAAATCAAGGATAACTCTCTTTTGTTTTAAACAATAAATAAAATAGGAAGCAAAATCCAAATGATTGTTTCAATGTTATTCTGAACCTAAACTTGCTTTTTTTTTTACTTTTAATGCATAAAGATAGCATATTATAGCTGAATGTTTATGTCTCCAAACTATTAATAAACATGGTGAGACACTCCAAGACAAACAAGACATAACATCCCATAATGCTGTTACATTTATTAACTTTACTAGTAATTATAGTTAGAAAAGAATCCACTATCATTTGTGTTAAGTGGTAATCCATAAATTATTCCTATTACACACTCTTGCTATTTTTTTCTAATAGCCCCTTGAAAACCTGAAGCCTCTCTGTTATTGTCTATATCTATTGTAGATACATGAGATGTAAAACTTATGATAATTGTCATTATTGAGATAAACAGAGGATAAACAGAGGAATAGAGGAATCTAGAACTTAACTTTAGGTAGTAAATACTAAAGACATCAAATGCTTTCTATGTTAGGCCTAAGTCTTGTTACATAAACTTGCACAATTTTATTCAACTATTTTGTCCTAAATTATTCCTTGCAAAAATTGTGAAAAATAATGATTTCATCCAATTATTTATTTGGAATGCCTACTATTTTGTGTAGAACCTTTTAGGTGTTTGATTCATTATAATCAGTTCACTCCAAATTAGTTTTAAAAATATCTATTGGATTATTTTTTTTTTTTGGAAGTCCAATGGGAGGAATGTCGGGTACAGACTTATAAAGACTATTTAGGTTATTAAATATGAAATGTCCAATTTCCTTAAGTAGTAAGTATGACAGTTGATATCTCTGACATTTCAATTTGACACTTTTTATTTTATTTCTATTGTGAAGGTACATCCCAGGCTTTCAAACACACTTTTTGGCTGTGATTATCTTTCAAAATTTGTTTTAGAGCAGTTTTTGTGAAACCATGGATAAGTCAAAATTCTTGTTATTTTCGAATATGAGTTCTGTCGTGGAACTAAGGCAGCTCAGACAGCTTGAAATATCGATGAAGTGTTTGGGAAGGATGTGGCTAATGAATGCAAAGTACCTCAATGGTTTAAGAAGTTCCATTCTGATGATTTTAATCTTGAAAATGAGTCACATGAGAGACCTGAGACCAAGGTGGATAATGATAAGCTGAAAGCTGTAGTGGAAACAAATCCATCTCAACCTATGCGTGAATTAGCAGCAAGGTTTGACATTACTATTCCAACAATATTGGACCATTTGAAACAAATGGGCAAGGTAAAGAAGCTGGATAGAATGTTCTGCACAAATTAAATAAGCATCAGCAGAGAAATCATCTGGAAGGTTGCCTTTCTTTGCTGTCACGACATAAAGGTGAACCATTTCTACACTGTATTGTGACAGGTGACAACAAATGTATTCTTTCTGACAATCACAAGCATTCAGCACAATGGTAGAATAAAGATGAAGTATCAAAACACAGTCCAAAACCAAATATTCATCAAAAAAAGCTAATGGTGTCTGTTTGGTGGTCTAGAGCTGGTATCATCCACTACAGCTTCATGAAACCTGGTCAATTGATTACAGCGAATGTCTACTGCAACCAATTGGATGAAATGATGAGGATGCTTGTGATTAAGCAGCCGAGATTGGTCAGTAGAAACAGGACAATCCTCTTGCAAGACAACACTAGACCACTTGTTGCACTAACAATGCTGCTCAAACTACAGAGACTGGATTTGGAAACTCTCTGTCATCCACCGTATTCACCAGGCCTTGCACCAACTGACTACAACTTCTTCCAGGCTTTGGACCACTTCTTGCAAGGAAAATTATTCAATTCCCAACAAGCTGTGGAAAATGCCTTTGTCAATTTCATTGCCACTCACTCACTCTCCAGGCTTTTATGCTGCCATAAATAAGCTACTATTAAGATGGCAAAACAGTGTCAAAAAGTTTTGGCACACACGTTGATTAATTGTACTGCTTCTTTTTTGAAATATAGTAAAATACATTTTTGACTTGACATGGACATTTCGTATTTAATGGCCTAAAAGTAACATGACTCTCTCTTGATCTCTTTTCCCACCTCTCATCGGCTTCCCTGCTTAGTTACAGTTGTAGGTAAACTCTCTACATAGTGCAGCATGATTGCTTTTGTAAGCTTCAGGCTTACAAAGTCATAAAACTCTGAATGCCAAGGAAAAGCATGCAAATTAAAATTCCCATGTAATATTCTGACTGGCCAAACTTGGGTCACATGGTCAGTATGTGGGCAGAACCAAGTATAGTCTTGGTATTTGCAAGGGGGATTGGTTCCAGAACCTCCCTTTCCTCCCCTACCACGGATACCAAATCTGCAGATGCTCATGTTTCTTATAAAAATGACGTAGTGTTTGCATATTACCTATGCACATGTTCCCATATACTTTAATCATCTCTAGATTACTTATAACACTGGATATTATACAAGACTTTGTAAATAGTTGTTATACTGTACTGGTTTTTTATTTGTATTATTTTTTATTTTTGTGCTATTAGTTTGTTTGTTTTATTTCCAAATATTTTCGATCTGATCTGCTGTTGATTGAACTGTATATGTGGCACCCATGGACCTATAGCTATGGAAGGCTGACTGTAATGTGCTCACTCCTGTGGCATAGTTCTGAAAAAGGCAAGAGAGTAGGTGGAAAGAGAATAGAGAAAAATTTGGGTAAAGTATGAAGAGAGACCAGCACAGAAACAGTGGGAAATGAAGTTGGAAAGCCAGGTCTTGATAGGACATGTAGTTTATTTGATTAGTTTTGAGGGCACACCTGGGTATGTTGCCGTGGCAAGCCCCTGGAGGTGTAAATGCCAGGGATTGACACTATCACATCTATGCTCAAGAATATTAATCTGCTAATATTTGTCAGTGGTGAGAGACCAAGATAAATATTATTTAAAAAGCTACTTTAATAAATATTATAGAGTTCAAATCTATTAGAACAGTGCTAATAGATTTGAGTGATAAGGCACTCCTTAGGGCCTGATCCAACATTGTGTATCAAGAGGAGATGGCCGAGCAAAACATTACAGAGGGAATTGACACAGTATATGGCAACTGAGCCTCAAAGAGAGGGAAAGAAAACATGCGTCAGTATTTATTTAAATGGATTTGTCAAGTGAAGAAATGATGAGGTTAATAAATTTGGAAAGGAAAGCTTTATTTCTTATGGAGGGTTATAGCCTGCAGAGTGGCCATTCTGACAGGCTGGGAGTCATAGGCCTGAGCAGAAGCCAAGAACATGTAATTCCAGGGAGGAACAAGGGGAAAAGTAATTTATGCTGAACAGCAGGGGTGAATATACATAGTTAACAAGCTATAGGAGGAGTGATGAATATTTATAGAAGGAGAAACATACACATGCACAGTTGAGCTTCATGCGCCTTCGTGGATCCAAATTGAGAAAATGGTGGTACAAGCATGATCCTAGGGTAGAGTTTTTGGCTCTCTGATGTCAAAAGGTGAAGCAGAGGACATGCACATCCTCTCAGGAAGGAAAAAATGGTCAGTTGTCATATTGAAATGGCAAAAAGGGAGGCGCATCACAGACTGGTTTTTCCAGCCCTCAGGGAAGAAAGCCTGTGGCTGTGTGCGAGGAAGGGGCCACACTGAGGCCTGAGTGACCTTCCAACTCAACATGGCTGGGAGCTCAGTTTTAAGGTTTCTCTGGGGTTCCCTTGGCCAAGAGGGGGTCTGTTCAGTTGATGGGGCTTAGGATTTTATTTTTGTTCACAGGTTATTAGCAGATAAATTTCCACAGAGAATTTTGAGATCTCTGCTGTTTCTTCACTTTTTAACTGGAAGAAGAATATTGTTAGTAATATATATATATATATATATATATATATATATATATATATAAAAGAATGAGAGGAAAATGGATATATTCCTGTCAGGATGACTTTTTAAAACGCATTTGTTTTCATCTCAGCGTTTAAGTTGGTTGGTTAAGTGGGTGTTGTCAAACAATATCTTGCAGAACCCAAAAAACATTTCTCTTTTCACATTTGTTAACAACAATGAAATTTTTTTATTAATTTTTAATGTCGCTCCTTTGTTAATTAAGTGGTCTCTAGGCAAAAAAAATATAAAATAAAGGTAATTGAGACCATTCTGTTTTGTTCAACAGAGTATCTGGCACCTAGCACAATGCCAGTATAAAACAGATGCTAAATACATTCATTGAATAAATAAAGGAAGCATCTTCTGTCACAGATGTATTTTCAGTTTTATTTTCTTTAAAAAGGATTTGCCTCCTGTCTATGAAGTTTCCACATTCACTTTGTCTTTCCCTATTCACTGTTGCTCACTGCAGTCATGTAGAGAAAAACTAAATATTGTATTCCCAGTCTCCTCCGCTGGATGTGGAGTCTTAATTAGCTTTTCAAACACATTGCAGATAAAACCTATTAATCCTCTGACCTTCACTGAATTCAAAACTTTTTGTGTTAATTGTTTTGAGAGAATAATAGACAGTTTTGCTGTTTTAAAAAAAAAAAAGTCCTTGCATCTCTGCCAGGAAAACAGTAGAACCGGGAAGAACACTTGAAAACAGGTTTGTATTTCAGCTGCCATCCTTTGCCATTAGTACATGTCAGGGGAGAGTCACTTGAAAACTTCATGCAAACCACTTGTTTTCTTATAGTTTTATAAAAATCAACCTTTAAAAATGACTTCTATACAAAATTGGCAAAAAATAGTAGTTAGGTCATTTCAGATCATTGTAATTTTGTTGATTAAAGCCCTGCATGAAAAAGGAACTTACATTTATTATCCACCTATTACATTTCAAGCACTTTGCTTGAATTATCTCCTTAAAACTTCAGAATTCCTCTTCACATAGGGTTTGACCCTTCATGTCAACATTCACTTCTGTTTGCAGTACTTTGATCACTCATCTAGGTACCGAAAATAAACTGATGAAAATCACCACTGTCATTTCACGGAAGAGCAAACAGATCACATATTCATTTGTTTCCAAAAGTAAAAAGTCCTACTGACAATAAAGAAAAGAATGAAGACTTGAACTCTGCTCTCTCTGATTCTAGAACCAGGGCCAAGTGTCAGTGATCAGCAACTAATAGGTGGGGGTGTGAGGATCGCCCAAGGAGACAGACACACCAGTTTGCACCTGTTGAACTGCTATAATTTTTACTTACACTTTCTTTTATTCTCAGAGGTGTCTAATAAGGATGATTGTACCTGAATCAGTTCTTAAAATTACGCATCTCTAGAGATTTAAGTACCAGGGTCCATCTTCCCTTCAGAGATTATGATGCAATTGAATTGGCATAGAGGCTAGAGTTCTATATTTTTAAAATTATCCTCAGGTGATTCTGTGCTGTCAGGTAAGAAAAACACTTAACAAGGCTCACAAAAGAAGTAGCCATGAGCAGTGAAACGGAATATTGCGCTTGGAGTCAGGAGCTTGGACATGAGGTCTGATGCTGCCAGGGGCTATACAGCCTTGAGCAAGTCTCTCATCATCCCAGACTTCTGCTCTTCCTTTATAAACCAAGGCATTGGAATAGAGTCAGAGGCTTTCTGTTGGAGTTGGGAGTTGGGTATAGGGGAAGGAGTATCTCGTAAGGAGGAGACTTTATCAAAGTATATGAACTCCTGAGACTCCTATAGCTGTCATCTATCTTCATGGGAGCTGGAGGTGAGTGTAGAGGTGTTTGTTCTCTTTGACAATAACTGCTTTTAGAGTGCCGGTGTTTGTGATGGAAGTACGTTGTATGGCCTCTTCATTACTTATGTTGCAGAAGGGAAAGAAAGATTAAAAACTTGGGTAGATGATCCTTAATTTCTCTCTCTAAATCTAAACATTTTTAAAAAAATTATGATTGGATTTAACAACTTCTTGATTAAATAACTTGTCTGTCAGCTGCTTAGTTTAACTACACACACACACACACACACACACACACACACACAATGTGTGAAACGACAGCTGAAGACATGTTTGATGATGTGAGCACAAACTGATTTTTTTAGTCTGTTTCCTACTGAGTTGCTGGAGGACAATAGTGCGAACATCCACCCTTCCTTGCCAGCTGGCTTGCACTCCTAAAGCAGGGAAATAACTGTCACACTTACTCACTTACTCTACCCATTACGACAAGCTGCCTCTGGCCGAAATTATTTCAACATGTTCTTATTAGTGTCCGAATCCCACTTCCATTTGTGCATTACACCTACCCAGTCCTGGATGAGTAATGTTCCTTGTGAGAGCTAAATAAGCGAAATGTGGAATTAGCCTTGGACAAAAATAGCCACTGTTACAAACGTGCTATAAGGGCTGAAATGGTTCAGATCATCATCCTTGGTGTCTTTGCTTAACAAAGGCAGCTAGGAGGAGTTATTGGTCTCAGAGGTGGAATATAGCTGTTGTCTTGTTGGAGGAAAAGTGCTCCTTTGCCTACTTCTTCTTTGTCCACAGGGCAAATACTGTGATATGAGAAACTGGAAAGGTGGGATGTGCAATTGGCTGCTTGGTGTTGAAGGCATTAGGATAGTATTTTTCTTTCTGCCCACTGTCAGCTGTCTCTTTCACACGGGTTGAATACATGTGCTTTGCCTTTGACATTGTGCATTTAAATGCCAACCCGTGCAATTTACAGTACAAAAGGGCGAAGATACATGGGGGAATGAGGAAAAAAAAATGCTTCTGTCCTCTCATTGGCTGACCTTTTTGATTCTGCTTTATAAAGGCATTAAAAGAGCCCCTATGACTATATTTCCGATCTTTAAAACCAACCACAAAATAATGCTATTCATATACATTGCTCCCAGTTTCATGCATTAAAATCTAAAGAATAATTTGAATCTCTGGACCTGAACATTGAAAACCATTACTATCTCAGTTAGCTGAAAGTAATATCAAATTGCATTTTGAGATTTTGGTAATAGGGATCAAAAATTAGTATTTGAAGAAATATTTTAAAAAATAATTTTATATATGGGAATTTAGACCAACAATACTTGAATCTGAATCTGAAAGATATACTTAATGTGATTACCTCAAATTAACTTAGAAAATTTGTAATTTGAAGAGATCTTATATAGTAATCTTATTGAACAGGTATAAAAGGAAATGCAAAACTGAAAGTGAGGTTGGTAGTATGAAAATCTTCATTCTTGACAAATGATTTATGTGGATTTAATGATTCTCTCATTTTCCCATCATTCATTCAATTGTTCATTTATTGAGTTCTACCACTAGAGAAGTATTCTCCTACATACTAAAAACTGATAGCAAGACAAAGTTTTTGCATTTATAGAACTTCATAGTCTAATAAAGGAAACAGACAATGAAGGGTATGTGACAGGATATCTGGGAATGATACTTGCTATGAAGAATAATGAAGATAAGTGGACAGAGAATAAGGAAGGTGCTGTTTTTCACAGGGTGGGCTGGGAAGGCCTGTGTGGGGAGATGCTGAGCGCAGACTTGAATGAAGGGTGTGAGTTGTACACACATCTTTGGAAATAGTTCCACATAAAGGAAATACAAGTTCCACATAGAGGAAATGCAAACACCCTAAAGAACAAGGAACAGTAAAAGAAGCAGTGGAATGCAATGGCATGAATGGGGGTGGGGGTGATAAGAGGTGAGGTTAACAGAATTGTGGGGATCTGGATCATAAAATATATTATCCCAAGTGAGATTTGGTGCTTTTAAAGGACCTGAGTACAGTTCATTTTAAGCAATTACAAAAGTGACAATAAGCAGAGTAACAATAAAAATATTTCTCATTTGCTTTGTTGTCTAGAAAAGTTGTTTAATTCCCTCTTACTCTGTCCCCTTACCTCTGGTGACAGTCACTGAATGTTGCATGTAAAAGTCTTCACTTCAAAAAAGGAAAAGGCTAGTGCCATCTGGTGGCCACGCTTGTGAACATCATACTCTAGCTTAAGAGTATTTGCAAAAACAAAAGCATTTAGGACTAGTAGTAATGAAGCTTTCATTAATACCCATTACCTCTGGGTAAATGTGTCTATTGAGCACGTATAAAACTAGAATGAATTTAGAAACTCTGATAAAATACTGGATGATGTTGCGGGTACTTTGAGCAATCTGTTAGTTTAGCCCAACAAATAGTTATTTTTATCTATACAGTAAATGTAATGCAGTTCATACAATAGGTAATAAATAAATTCATGTTCAGTTGAAATGTAGCTAATGTATATTTATTAGTGAGGTATCATCTACCTTTCTTAAGTATAGAACTCTAATACCCTTGACTCCAGGGGGAAACCACATATCCTATTTACTGTGGTAGTTATTGCTATAGTATGATTATTTGGCTAGCACAGTTTCTTTCATATAGTGTTCAGCTAATGAATAAAAATTAACTAACAGAATAGAAATAATAATGTTTTAACATTGCATACATTTATCTCAAGGGTTACAGATTCAGACTGCCTGGGTTGGAGTCTTGGCTCAATCACCTACAATTTGGGTGGATGAGCCCTAGTTTTCTCATCTGGAAAGACTCTAGCAGTTTCCAACCTAAAGGAGTGTTGTGAAGATTAAATAATAAAATGTAGGTAAGTTGTCTAGCACATAGCTGGCATATTACAATTAATCAATACATTGTAAATATGTTTACCATTATTACATATTTTGTATGTATCACTTGATAAGGTAAAGATCAAATCATGGTCTCAATGGAAAAATTACACATGAAAATATAAGTAGCTTGTTAGGATAGTTTAATCTGATCATTCAATAAGCATTAATTCATTTCTTTCTTTGTAGTAAGCACTGTTCTGCCATATCCAATAAACATTTACATTACGAAGATGCATTGAAAGCTACAAAAGTGCAAGATTCTGAGTGTTTAATAATTGTGTTTCCACAGTAGCATCTGGCATAGATTAGATGCTCCATAAATATTTGCTGAAAGAATGGTGGCACATGCCCATAGTCCCAGCTACTCAGGAGGCTGAGGCAGGAGGATCACTTGAGCCCAGGAGTTAGAGGTTGAAAAGCTATAATGACACCAATGCACTCTAGCGTGGACAACAGAGTGAGACCCTTTCTCAAAAAAATAAAAAAGGAATTAGAAAGGACTCCTTAAATATTATATAAAGATTTTCTAGTTTTACCTCTTATCCATGTAACTAATGTAACTTGATACAAATTAATGTTTCTGTAGGTAAATGTATACAAAACTGGAAATGATTCAAAATTATATTATCATTACATTTTTACCTAGGAGTATGATGTCAGCAATAATGTTACCCTAAGGTACTCATTTCTCAGCAATAATAAAAAAAAATTCTTGCATTACTAATTGTGAGCAGGATCTTTAAAGAGAGGAATTTTGGCACAAATACACAAATCATTGAATTTGTGTATCTTGTCTTTTATTCTAACATGTAATGTGTGTTTTAAGACTTGACTCTCAAAATAGTAATTCCATTTTCTTATTTTCAAGTTCTTGGTCTTGCTTGAGAGTTATTTATTATTACACTTACGTACTTGCCTGTTTTCTATTCAGGTAAAACCTTTCTCTGCAACATACAGAATCAAGGATTTAATTTTCCCTAACTTGAAATACTTAAAGAAAAGCTGATACTGACATACATAAATTTGCTATCTATCAAATGAACTCTAGAATGATGTCAACTTCATGCTAATATTCAATATGCACCCATGGAAATACTCCTTTAAGCAATGAATTTCAGAGTATCAGTGCAATGTGAAAATTTCTACTGTCTCTAACTCACATATCCCTACAGATCCTGTGAAGTGAATTCTTATTAAATATAAGGTAACACTTATTCTGTGTTTTAATGATAATTCAGTGGTCTCTAGAATTTTCTTAACTCTGCATAAAAAGGATTTAGTAACCTTAAGGTTAACCTTGATCAATATTTCAGAAAGTATTATTAAATCATTATTTATCAGAACATAGAAGAAATGCTAATCACAAAGACCCAGCAGAGGTTCACCAAAATCAAAAAACTCATGTAAAATTAATCTTAATTCTTTATCAGATAATGAACTTGAAGATCAGAGAAATTGTGTAGACTTGATGGGTGTGTAGTAAAGCTTTTGAAAAGGTGGCTTATGATAATGTGGTTAAAAGGGGAAAAAAATGGAATGAATGTAAGGGACAAGTAGTAACCCCTTGAACCTCTACTAATCAGTGCTTAGTAACAGGCAACTCTCAACCTAGTAAAGAAGTCTAATGGTGTGTAGAGGGTGTTGGCATCTCCAGAGAGTCTCTGGATTTAGACATTCTTGAAAAAAAAAAATTTACTTTTGACATTGTTAAATAACTCTTTATTTGTAAGAAGCCCATTCATGACAATGGGTTTTGACACATATGCTATCATAATAGGCAAGCACATCTTCACATCCAATAATATTTATTACTATGTTATGTTGTAAACACACTTAAGAATGCTTTCTTAGAGCTCTATTCACTTGCCAACTGTCTATGTCAAACATTACTCTTTCTGTTGTTGAGTATGTTTTTTTTACGTGACCTAGTTATTCCTGCAGAGTTCATTTTTATCAGGCTATGAAATCATCAATTCAATCTTACCAGAAAGAATTAAAGCTTTTCCCTGAGCCCTCGAGTTATTCCTAAGTAATTTCAAGTCATAGTTAGTTCTATATTCTAAAAAAAAGTTCCTTTAATTATGTTTTATAGCCAGTATTTTCTGGTGTTTCACCAAGTGGTGATTTCAGATGTAATCCTAATTAGAGTGGTGATTTGATGATTTGATGCCAGAAAGTGCAGACGTATACAAGTCTCTGAACTTGAAGCTTTTTTGAGAGTTGCTTTGGGAGCAATCGCAGGATGGTGTGTCCAAGCGTCAGCTTGGGAGGCTGGATACTGATATGATTGACGTTATTGCCACCATTGCCCTCAACACTGGGAATTTGTTGAGCACAATGTGACAAAAACATTAAATGACATTTTCACAGAGTCACATTGCACAAGTTCTAAATTTTCTGAAGATTTTTATTTTCTTTATCAAGATATATGATATATCTTGATCTCTTATTTTGCTTTTCCCCCATTTTCCCATGCTATTTTCTATATAATGTGATTTTTCATTTCCCACCACCCCCCTTTCCAACTAAACATATTTGCTTCTATGCTAAAACACAGAGAATTACTGACCATTTTAGACTTTTTGTTTTGCATTTCAATCTGCTGGAAACTGTCAAATTCTAAATTAGCTAGCTACTAACGAGCCCAGTATCTTTTTAAAAAATTTTTTTTCTTGTAATTTTGCCACATGATACAAATTATTTTGTTTTTTAATGATTTCTCAGTATTATTTAGAAATTTTTTTAAAACTTTATATTGATTTATCTAAATGAAAGCAAAATATGCATTCATAGAAGTTACTAAAAGCTACATGTCAGGGTTTAGTGAGTTTCTGGCTCAGCCTACAGTGTGTTGATAAAAAGATGTGATCAGTGATGATAACCCATCTTGCTTAAAGACTATCAAGAAGAGACCAAAAAGGGTATTCACAAACTCACCAGGCAGCTATACCAAAATGAGTGGGGGATTCTGAAATCTAGAAAGAAAATATAACATTTCTTAAAATTAGATGGTCTTCTAGCACTTTCCAATTAAACTCACTATATTGGTAGAAATGTTCCATATCTGCGCTGTGGAATATGGTAGTCACTAGTCTCATGTAGCTTTTTAGCTCTTGAAATATGACTAGTTATTGAGGAACTGAAGTTTTAATTTTATTTAATTTTAGATTATTTAATTTTGCATGTAAATAGCAAAATGTGATTATTGGTTGCCATATCGAACCTCAATAGCCTACTCTTTAAATTCTCCATGTTCTCACTTCATCCCCACCATTTCCCTGTTTTTAAAACATAGACTTGGGAAGTAAATTGTGGTTTTAGTTAATGCAGGGATTAGTTTCTGTGTTACTTAAGAGCTGGGCAAGATTCCATGGTGTGTTGATAATCTGTGTCTTGGTAGGAAAAATATGACACTGAGGTATAGCATTTGCAGATTTTCATGTTGCGCGTAACTCCACCAAGGCCAATTGCAAGCTACCAATATTAAATCAATTAGCTGTAAAAATGTCTGAAAATGTATCTGGTCTCATAAACTGGTACAAAGTGGCTCTAATATACCATACCAGGTGGAAGTCCAAAATCCTTCTTGCATTTTTGTAAATGCCCCAAAGGTTTATGTGGCCAAGATGAACTCTGGCTGTGAGCCCTGCTCTTACTTAAATGGTTCAATTCATAGATGGGCTTCTTAATCCTCTTTATGCTTTCTTTTTGTCCCATGTAAGCACTTTTCTTATTTTCATAAAATCTGCTCACTCAAACCATTTGTGAAAGGGTAGAATTTAAAAAAAGAAGTCTATGCATGGTAGGGTGTGTGTGTGGGAGAGCACACTACATGGCAATGTTAACAAATGCAGATTAAATATTGGATAGTTCTGCTATTTAATGTCCTCTGGCTACTACTCTCCCCTGCCCTTGCCCAGATACCTTCCAGTGGCATGAGATCTCTCTGACTCTTCTCCACCTTCTGCGGTTGCTTGTCTTCACTCACTTTTGAATTCCTCCCAGGAACTCCATAATTTCTAATCATTCAAAGCAATTCAGTTCTCTCCAGCCTCTATTCTCAGACTCTCCTTTTAATATTCAAACTCATCTATTAGTAATTACTTGAAGGACTTTATTTACCAGGATCAACCTTCTTTGGAAAGTAGTTATTTATAAATTCAACAATACTGAATATAAACTATATGCCAGGCACTCTTCTCATTGTAAATATTAAATTTGGTCCTTCATTACATTAGTATTAATTGTAATAATTGTCAAAATGCCTAGCACACTGATGACTCATGTTGGCAGTCAATAGTTGTCATTTGATTATATATTATTGAAGCAAAATTTAGAAATATATTAACACATTAAGGGAAAGACTTAAAGGATATAAACTTCAGAAAAAATTACACCTTTCATCTCTTTATTCCTCTTAGTTACACATTCTGTTTCAGCTCCAAAGCTGCCTCTTGAATGTTGATATTTATAATACTCAGATAGGTATAAACAATGATGTAATCCACTATCACTTTAGCAAAATTATGCATAAATTACTGTACTTTCAATTAATATAAGCATGTATTTCCATTGGCCCTGTATAATTTGTTGTTGTTGCTGTCATAAATTCCCTAGTTGCATATTGTGGGTACATAGTAAATAAATCCTTAAATCACTTTTAGTTTCAATAAGTGAGGAGCAAATACGATGAGTATTATAGTTATGGTTAATAATATATTTGGCTTATTTTGTTTCTTTGTTGATCATTTTTTGTTGATCATTTTGCTGTAAAATTATTTGAAAATTTTTGTGAATGTAGTGAGCAATATTTCATTGCCCTGATGTTACGTGTTTGCAGCAGAAGGAGGGAATGGGTGTTACTTTATGCACTTGGGAATAGACGTGTCTTATCAATTCCGTTTCTTCTATCTGCCTCTTTCTCTTGGACTCCACATCCTACATTCTAGTTCAGGCCACTATTATTCTACTCTGGAATGCTGCTGTATCCTTCTTAGCTGGAACTGCACAACATATAATTCACACCCCGTACTTCACACCACATAGTTTCATAGAATTAATATCTGATTATTTTACCCTCCATTTAAACCTACCAAAGCTTTACTTTGTCCTTAGGATAAAGTCTGACTTTAAGAGTTCAGTGCCTTTCCTGATTGGTCTCTGGCTTCATCTCTTAAAAATGGCTCCCCACCCCCATACACTATCCACACAAAATTCTATCCAATTGTTTAAAGTCAACTGATTCTCTCTTTTACTTTTTGATCTTCCAGAAGCTTCTTTCTTTGTTCAAATTATTATCTATCTTCTCTTTGTTTGAAACTTGTATTCATATTGAAGTATCCAGTTATTATTTCCATAAAAAATCTCCTCTCTTATTGGTCGTCTTGATGACAGGTGTCCTATTCCATGAATTCTGATAATAAAATCTCCATCTCCCATAATGACACATAGCACACAATACTGGGTGTTTGTCTCCATGAAACTGAATTTTGTTGTTGTGTGCTTTTTTAAAAAAAATCACATTCTCTGTTTTAACTGACAGAGCTAGGCACAATGCAAAGTGAATATCACGTTCCTGTTGAAAATTAAGGTACATTAATAAATGCTGTATATAACTAGAAGAATCTGTTTCTATGCTAGCATTCAAAAGTGGCTGGGAAGAAAGCATACAATTGCAAGTGCCTATTATGTTCAAAGTATTATGCTTGGTATTTTACATATGTCACCTCATTTAATCCTCAGAGCAATCTGAGCCTTTAAAAAGCTAAGCATGCTCAAGGATGGAAAATAGTAAATGGTAAAGCCAGGATTCAAAGCTTGACCTTTTTGACTACAATATTTATGTTCTTTTCACCAACCCACATTGCTTTTGAGAGTCTATGAAAGATATTTTGCTGACTGTTACCCATATTGTTGGCTAAATTGAAGGATATTTGTCAAAGAGACTTGTAAACTGTAAATATTCTACATAAGTATTGTGAACTTTATAGGTATTCAGTACACATCCATTAAATGAATAACTAAGTGGCTATATGGTATTATTATTGGAGTTAGTGTTAGAGTGAAGCAAGGAATGTTTATTATTTTCATTTCCAAAAATAACATCACCCAGTCTATGTTTTTCATTAACGAGCTTTACATTAAAGAAGAGTTCTAATATCGAATATGTTTAGGAAATAATGAGTTAACTTAGATTGGTTTCTCTACCATAGAATTTCAGTCTGGAATATGTTAATTACATTGTAAAGTCTTAGAAGGGTAACATCTTGTATGCAGTGCTTCTCAGAGTTATGTGATCCTTGAACTCTTTTTGTGGAGAGCATCTGTCAGGACTAGCATTCTGTGGATTCTACTTTGAAGTGTTATGGATCACTTGTAAAATGATTTTACTCATCAGAAAATATTACTCTTAAAGAGTTGCTCTGCCATGTAAATTCAAATGAGTGTAGATGGCTACTTGTGAGATTTTAAAGTATGGAAATTGATTTATATATGTGTGTGTATATTATATACATATGACTTACAAAACAATTCTTATTAAGTTATTCCTCTAAGACATAGATATGAGAGTTTTCCACTTTACATTAAAGGGCATAATTATGACCTTATTCAAGTGCTTAATTAGTATTATGCATACTGAGATGCTGCAATCAAATTCAGAGATTTTGATCAAATATTGTGCATACAGTGTTGAGATGAACAAGATAAATGACACTAAATGCATGATATTGAACACTTACTATCTGCCAGCCCTCTGTATTTGCAATGTTACGGTTCATCTGTTAACAGTACCATTATTAATGCATTTTAAAGAAGTATTTGGGAAACCGAAGAAGAGAACTGTTGAATTATTTGCCAGCGTCACGCAATTGGAGATTGGTTGGAGTTGGATTTGATTCCAGATCATGTGCCTGTAGGATTTATGCTCTGAACCCCTCTGCAATATTGACACTTCCTGGGTGATTTTTTTTTTTTTTTTGAGACAGAGTCTCACTCTGTTGCCCGGGCTAGAGTGCTGTGGCGTCAGCCTCGCTCACAGCAACCTCAAACTCCTGGGCTCAGGTGATCCTTCTGTCTCAGCCTCCCAAGTAGCTGGGACTACAGGCATGCGCCACCATGCCCGGCTAATTTTTTCTATATATATTTAGTTTGCCAATTAATTTCTTTCTATTA
>CAUYRT010086324.1:0-62767 GCA_963574885.1 Lepilemur ruficaudatus | reverse complement strand
TGCACT
Source organism: Lepilemur ruficaudatus (assembly GCA_963574885.1). Taxonomy (NCBI): domain Eukaryota; kingdom Metazoa; phylum Chordata; class Mammalia; order Primates; family Lepilemuridae; genus Lepilemur; species Lepilemur ruficaudatus. Next base: position 62,761 of record CAUYRT010086324.1, on the reverse strand, counting down.
CGAATGTTTACAGCAGCACAATTCACAATTGCAAAGTTGTGGAAACAACCCAAGTGCCCATCAATACATGAGTGGATTAATAAAATGTGGTATATGTACACCATGGAGTACTATTCAGCCACAAAAAACAATGGTGATTTAGCACCTCTTGTATTTTCCTGGATAGAACTGGAACCCATTCTACTAAGTGAAGTATCCCAGGAATGGATAAATAAGCACCACGTGTACTCACCAGCAAATTGGTTTCACTGATCAACACCTAAGTGGACATATAGGAAGAACATTTATCAGGTGTCAGGTAGACAGGAGGCAGGGAGGAGGGGATGGGTATACACATACATAATGAGTGTGATGTGCACCATCTGGGGGATGGACACCCTTGAAGCTCTGACTGGGGAGAGGGGCAAGGGCAATATACATAACCTAAACATTTGTACCCCCATAATATGCTGAAATAAAAATATATATATATAAAAAAATCAAGTCAGCAACTGGCCCACAGGATGGCTGCCTGTTTATGTAAATAATATTTAATTGGAGCCAGTGATGGTGACGGGTGAGGCAAGTGAGGCAAGGGTATGCAAGTGCAGAACTGGAGCCTGTCTTTATTTAAAAATTTGGCATTTTGTTCACCATGGATTTTTCTGCATTAATTTTCAGTCTTTAAAACATATCATTATAGCTGCTTGGGAGGCTGAGGCAGGAGGATCACTTGAGCCCAGGAGTTTGAGGCTATAGTGTGCTATGATGGTATGAATAGCCATTGCACTCCAGCCTGGGAAATATAGTGAGACCTTGCCTCTAAAAAATATAATTGAAATGTTATTTATATTGATTAATGAGATTTTTGAGACCCCCTTTAGTTTAGGCCTTGATAGAAAGCAATCTGGCTTCAGGTCAGCAATCCAGCTAAATTTGTGGCTGCTTCTTGAGAAAGGGAACAACAGATTAAGGCTGACATCATCCTGGGCATTCGGATCTCCAAGTGGAGCTGTGTACTAAAACCATAGAATTCCAGGCCTCAGCCCAACCCTCCAAAAATCATACTTTCAGGGAGAGGGGTCAGGAACCTGATATTTTAACATGAAGTAGTCCATGACAATTATCCAACTCTGATGTTTGGGAACCAGTAAGGTAAACCTCCTAACACAGGTCTATGGATGGGGAGGTGGCTTGCCAAAAACATACTCCAAAATGATCATGCTTTCCTTTGTGTTGAATAATGAGATTTGCTCCAAAATTTCAAATAATATTGAAGGAACGGCGGTGTATGTGTGGTTTGGATTGGTATCTAGGGCTTTCAAATGGTTAGATGATATTGATTCTGAGCATATATGTCCCAGAAGTTCCATTTTGGGTCCAGGGTAGCTGGAATCTGTGCCCTGAGCATCTTCTCTTCCTCTCCCGCCTCCTTAACAAGTGAGGGAAGAGTGGCTTCTCATTTGGACTTTCTCTTCATCAGCCCACAAATATGTGCCGACCTCTTGTGTTGACTCCTTTGCACCTGAAGGCTCGCCCTCCCTGTCCCATCTCCTTTTTTGCTCTCTTGGTCTCTTGCACTCTCTCCTTCTTGCTTGCTCTGTGGCTCCTGGTCCCTCAGATTTTCTTTGTTTGCACTGGTGCTCATTTTTGAGGTTGCTTCCACTCCTGAGTGTACTCTTGGTCCTGTATGAGCTTTCTCTAACCCTCTTGTACTCCTTCCCTACTTCTAACACACTTGCTTGATGTCCTGTCCTCACACCCGATTGTGATCTTGCTTTCCTTATTGCTCTCTCATTTCTTTCTCTCCTTCTCTCTCTCCGTGGCTCCCTCTCTCACATTCTTGCTCTCCCATTCTCCTGTGCATGCTGTGTGCATGCTGTGTGTGCATGTGTGTGTCTTTTCAGAGCCAGGCATTTCCCAAAACACACAGAGTACCCCAGAGCAGAAGAACCAGGCCAGCTCCATGGGGCAAAACAGAAAAGGAGTTTTTTTTTTCCATCCACAAGAAGGAAAATGCCACTGGATCCAGGGTTCTCAAGAGTGATCTCAGAAAACTCTTAAAACCCTGGGGACAAAAGGTGCTATAAAGACATAGATGTGCAATCCAACATTGCCTATTACAGATAAAGCTGGCAGCCTCATTAGAAGCAATCAAAATAACCAAAGGGGAAAACCACTTCACAAGGAGCACCCCCTGGGAAACCCTCACAACTGGGGCAATTTATGACTAATTGTCTAATTCACCCGTAGGAACAGGAAGCTGAGGATGAGGGAGGAAGCCATTTTGACTCACCTCAAATGTGTTACCAGCAAAGGAACTTCCCAGAGTAGAAAAGCCAGCTTCTCTGAGAAGGAGCCAGAAGAGATGAACGGCTTCTGTAGAGTTACTAGAGGATTTCAGAAACAAGTCTCAAGCATGCAGTCACTGGATAAGCCCTTGATTTCTGCCACCAAGGCAGTCTGGGAGGCTCACTTAATCACCCCCAAAAACTTCTCTCTGGGCCACTTTCTGCCAGGGAGCAGAGTTGTAGCATGGTCCGCAATACCCAGGCAGACGCTAGGTCACATATGGGTGTGTTAAGACTGCAGAATGAGGTGGGGACATCCTGAAGAGTGAGATGGGGAGGAAGGGGAGAGAGCCCCTGGCCCTTTGTGTCCTCCCTCTCTCTCCCCCATCTCTGTCGCTGTCTCTCCCCTCTCCCTTTCTCCCTTCTCCTCTCCATAAGTGAAAAGTTAGTTAACGTCCAGATTTAGAAAGGGATGATTTAGGCAGTGCTTTAGTGTTTTATGACACTTCTAAAAGTCTTTGCGAGACAAACACATACCGGGGCCAAAATAAAACTTGAGTTATTCCCCAATATTTGCCTTTTAAGCGAGACTTAGCCAGAATGTTTTGGGCTCATTTATAGGAATCCATTAACTCCCGCAACATAAAAAATCATTCAGTTTCTAGAATGCAGTCTAATTTTTGAAAAAATACTTTCCTCCAGGAACAGAAAGGGCTAATTCAGTAGGAGCCACTAAATCACCAGCCTTGTGAATAGGAGGCAAAATTCATTCTTCCCCAACTTGAGCAAACATGAGGAAAACAAAATACCCTTCCTTGAGCATGAAATTTTCAGAAATTTCTATTTATTAAAATCCAAAGATGAGTCTTCAAAATACTTTTTAAATTTAATGTTATGGACGAAGTTAACACTATAAATGTTAAAACTAGTCCTACAACTTTACTTACTGTATTTGCAATCACGGATAATGGCCACTTACTTAAAAGTCTCTTAGTAAAGCAGGAACTGTGCACGAACAGAAACGAGTGAGAAGCGCTACTTCGGGATCACCCCTCCCCAGTGCAACTTCTTGATATAACTTTGTGAATAATCAGATTGTTCTGATCCCTGCTCCCCATATGACTCTTAACAGCAGTGTTTCTCCAAGTTCAGTTCAAAGATCAGTGACATCAGAATCACTTGGGGGTGCTTGCTCAAGTGTTGTTTCTCTGCTCCCATCAGTGATTGATTCAGGAAGAATGGGGTCCAGGGATCTGAATTTTGACATCCCCCAGGTGATTCTGATGCAGGCTAAAGTGTGATGAGGATCACTGATTTAGTGAAAGAGCCAACAAAGGAAGTACATTCAAATTACACACTCTTTATGTATTTGCTTCTAGAATTAATATGAGAACCCCACACATTACCCACCAAAGCAAGTCTGTCCAAATATTTAATATATTAGTCTTCCCTACTCCCTTTGCTGGTATTAAAAAGTACTGCAAAGTTGCCCAAGGTGGTTTCCTAGAAGAAGAAGCTGCTCTTTGTAAGATGACACAGTGATCAAATCCCTGAACCCCACACAAGCAGAAAGTCTGTCTCAACACTGACTATGCCAAGAAGCCTAAAGAGCCTGGAGAAAGGCTCTCTCCTTCAGCTCCCAAGGGCAACAGAAGCCTTCTCAGACAGGCCTACAGCCCCACAAGGCAAACTGGCTGACATACAAAAGCCTTTGCACACATTTGCCAAATCCCATAGTATTTTCACCACTGAATCCTCTTAACTGTTTGTCTTTCTTCCCACTTCTTACTTGAGTACCGAGCCAACTGGAGTTTCCCTCTTTCCTCCTTTGCAGCTGACTCATCAAGCCTGTCCCCCCTTCACACAGCTTGGTAAAGGAAGCCTATAAATTGTCCCACTGCAAAGAAGTGGCCAGCTCAACTGCACCTGAGTGCTGAAGATATGGGCCCCTCCAACCTGGGTGGTGTGAAAAGATCAGCAGCTGCAGAAACAGACAACGGGGAACTTCAAAGGGTTATCTGGTGCCTCCCAGGACTAAAATTCCTCTCTTGGAATGTGGCAGGATGGAAATTAAATGCCAAGAGGCTGACCTGCTAACCTTCTTCCTAGGCTTTACCACGTTTTGTTTATAGGGCATTCAGAAAATCCATCTCTCCCTTACTCAAAGTCTCAAGCTCTTTTTCTCTTGCAGCTACAAGACAAAGAAAATGTGAAGTATGGTGGAGAAGCATCCAAGGCGCAATTTCTACGTTGGCCAGATGAGAGTATATCACTTCTGATTTTTCACTCCATTCTCTGATAAGGCAGCCCTAGGATGTCAGAGTATATATCTTCTATTTAGAAATATGTTTCTGATTGACTTTTGGTAAAAACTATCTAGAATTCACCTTTCTGAACTCCTCAGATTTATGGAATGGCATATGATTTGAAAGACATAGATTTAGAAACAAAAAGTTTTGCAGGTGAGAGGGTGTGGAATGACTGCCTAATGGGTATCAGGTCTCCTTTTGGGGTGATGAAAATGTTTCTGAACTAGATAGTGATGGTAATTTCACAGCATCGGGAGTATAGTGAATGCCACTGAATAGTATAATTTAAAACGGTGAATTTTATGTTATGTGAATTTTACCTTAATAAAAAAAATTTGGTGATGGAGAAGCTTGTTCTGCATTCTGAGCAACAAAGTAACTGAAACAAGAAGATGCAAAATCCTCAACAACAACAGCTAAGATCACAACGCTTGGTTGATTGACTTATCACTACGGGCCAGGAACTGTGCTAAGTTACATGTCTTATTTTCCCAAATCCCCACACAACCATACTATGAGGTAGGTTCTATTTATGATTCACTGAGGAAACAGAGGCTCAGGGAAGTTAAGTGATATGCTCAAGGTCACATGGCTCCAACTCACCACTATGTGACTCCGGAGTAAGTGCCCTTGACAGCATGCAGATGTGACCAGTCAGTTTGCATACAGAAGGAAGAGTGTTCTTTCGGTCTATAAAGGCTTATTTTCTTTGAATGAAAACGGACGGCTGAGGCGTGTAGGGTGAGCTCCTTGAAATGGTACACACCAGAAAAGGCAGAGTTAATGACAGCAACACTGGCCACCAGAGCAGTAATGTGGGGTGGCATGAGGGAGGGAGCAGAGTATTCAGAGTGAAGAAAAAGTTTTATCAAGGATGTTGGGTTCAGTGGAGGGGGCAGGGCTGGTAAATGCTCACCTTCCCACTCTGCCCTCAGCACACATAACTCACTTGCCCTTGCAGCCTGGACATCTCTCACTTGTAAGTGTGCTTGCCTGAAGGAAAAGGGAATTGGAGGCCCAGGCCAAAGGCGTTGCCTTCTTAACAAAAACATATGTAAGCACTGAAAATAAAGCTCAATAAAACCTTGATAACTAACAAGACATAATGACTCAATTTGTGGTGATGTGATTTGTACTCCTTTGGCTTGACTATAAAGAGGGCATTGTTTCCTGGGATGAGATATGGGGGGAAAATCACTATTTGCCTAAGAATCTTCCATCTTATATAAGGAATAAGGAGGAAAAAAAAGACTCTCACTTTGGAGCCGAGAGGCCTGCAGAGCCCTGAATAATTGACCCCAGAAGCTTTCAGAAAGGTACAGGAAAAGAAGCACAATTACACTTTACCTGTCTCAGTGCAATTCACTAGATTAAAGCGCTCCACAGGCAAAGTACATCTATTCTCCTTGGTGAGGCACCATCTGCAAACTCCCAGAGTGAAAAGAACTTCTGGTTCTCAGGGACTGAAAAGAGGACTGGGAAATGAGTGCCCAGATGTCAATTGGCCTGCTGCTGCTGTGGGAAGGGACAGGCTGCCAATGGGGTCCCACTGAGAGAGAAGCCCCAGGAGCTCACCTCAGCAGGGGTGAGCCAGCACCAGGCCATCCTTGGAGGCCAATCCTGGAAGTGGGCACAAAGGTCTTTGACCCTGAAAGTGTGGATCCCAAGCCCTGCCATTTCCCAGGCCAATCATCCTCTCAACAGCATCTCTACTTCCCTGTGGGCAGAAGCAGATAATGAAGTGCCTGTTCTGGCTCCTGCTGTTGCCTTACAAAGAGAGTTTTTCTGTAATTGGTCCATGTGAGGAAAGTTACTGCATCTTCTGAACCGTTAGGTCCTGAATGGCACAATGGCTACACTCACTGCCTTCAGAGACAGTATATTCATAGCCACTTCCTGTTGAGCGACAGGGAAGACAGAAATGGCCAAGAAATGTGTGCACTGGCCTTGTGAAAGATGGATCTGAGTCCTCTGCAAAAAACTCCGTTGAAGATACCACCCCTTCTATTATTAATGGGTCCACATGGCAATTGCTCCTCCCTTTAATTGCTTCATCTATACGATGGGGGTAATGAGACATATATCATGAAAATATTCGTGAGGGTTAAATAGGATAATGCATGCAAAGTGCTTAACATGATAGCTGGCACCTGGTAGGCTCCCAAAGAATATTAGCTATTGTGAAGACAAAATAATAATTTATCATTATCATTCAGCATTATAAAGAAGCTTATCTCTTCCGAAGAACAGACACTACTCATTTTTCATATGAGTACTAGATAATCCATCATATTTCATTTATTGTCTTGACTTGAATTCAAAGCCAAATTGAAATACTCAAATTCAGTGGTAATTCTAATGCTATTAGATTTTAAGCTCCTTGAGGACAGGGGCTGTGTTTTACTCAGCTGTTTTTTTGGGGGGTGTTGTTTGTTTGTTTGTTTTTGACAGGACCTCATTCTGTCACCCAGACTGGAGCGCAGTGGTGCAATCATAGCTCACAGCAACCTCAAACTCCTGGACTCAAAGGAGCCTCCTGCCTCAGCCTCCCAAGTAGCAGGGACTACAGGCACATGCGAACACACCCGGCTATTTTTTAATTTTTTTTTTTTTAGAGGTGGGTTCTCTCCCTATTGTCCAGTATGGTCTTGAACTCCTGGTCTCAAGTGATCCTACCGCTTCGGCCTCCCAAAGTGCTGGGATTACCAGCATGAGCCACGGCACCTGGCCTCAGCTCTGTATTATTCTTAGTAGCAATCCCAGGGCCAGACTCAACAGTTCTTATGAAATGTTTGAAAGGACTTCCACTGCAAGATTTTGATAGAAACATTGTTCACGTCTTCTTCTCCCTTGACTTTCTTTTATGAGGTTTCAGATCTCTTTGTAAACTTCAAATTTCTTAATAATAGACAGTTTTTATTGGGAGCTCCTCAGATCCTTTTCAAAAGTAGGTAGAGAATAAATAATACTAATTCTGAAATATTTCTCTACATATCTCACCTAAAAGCGAGAATTGTGAATGTCCAAAGATGGGTGGCAACATTGTTGAGGATCCAGGGAGAAAGGAACATGCATGCCAGGGAGAGGGGCAAGAATGGCAGAGGCCACAAAGGACCCCCAAATGGGCCTGTGAACATATTGGCCCACACTGGCATTGTGTCAACTCCTCATGGACCTTTCCATGAGGCTGACTTAAAATAGCCAGCATTTCCCCTTGGGCCCCTGTTGCTAACATAGCCCAGGAGGTAAAACACATTTCTCTTTTCTTCCTATTCTTAACCTTTTAAAAATGGGTAAAGGGCAGCGAGCTGCCATCAGCATAGCATCATAGTTAAGAACTTTCTACTTTTCAACTGGCTGGGTGTAAGTCTTAATTCTGTCACTTACATGTAACCCAGAGCAAGTTTCTTAACCTCTCTGAGCTTCTTTTTCCTCCTCTGTAAAATGAGGATGATAGTAATAATACTGTCCACATAAGGTTGTTTGAAGGATAAATAAGAATTATGTAAAGTGTCTGGGACATAGTAAGAGTTCAATAAATGTGAGTTGCTGTGATTACTTGACCTGCAGGCATTAGCTATAGGCTTGAATGACTGAGCAGCTCAGTAGAGTGGAAAGGACCCTGGACTAGAAGCCATGGGATCAAGCCTTGAACGGTAGGTTGTGGGGCCAAGGATGAGAGATTAAAGGACATGCCTAGCTTCTCTTTCGTAACATGGTGAAAATGTAGGTTCTCTCTATTTCCCTTTCACTTCTTAAAAAGTTTTAAGAAGCTAATGAGCTAATGAATGTGAAAGTACTTTGCAAAATGCAAGCATTCTGTGCAAATGTAAGTGGTATTCTCACTGGGCATTCCCAGAGAGAGGGAAACATTATATTTAGCTCATCAATTCTTGGGTTTTAATCTTTCTAGGGCTTTCCTGTTATCACACCATGGAATGGAGAAGCAGCAGACAGTTCAGACTCCAGACATTCTCTCTGCAAGGAGCTGGGCTCTGTTCTCAAATCTCTCCAGGTCCCACCCTGTGCAGGAGCTTTTAAGATGGGCCTGCCACTTTTAAAGGTTCTTGCCAACATGCCATCAGTTTTAGGCATCATCTTGCAGCTGTGACATGTCTAATCTTGCACACTTTGACCATGTTAGGGCCATGACAGGGTGACCGAGGGCTTGGAGCTGCCTGCCACAGCTAATGGCTCAGCCCACAGGACTTGGAAGCCGCCCTTGTCATCCCCTGTCCAGTTGGCAGATGAAGTGGTATGGAGAGTTGTCATCCATCACCAAACAGAAAGCAATCTCTCCTGATGGAGATAAAACAATCAATACGTTTGGATTTCAATCAGAGGAATATGTTTTCTCGGAACAGGTCTTCATCAGTGTGTGCCCTGCCAGATAGCATGTTGATATGGAATGTAGGCTGTGCAAGAGCAAATGTCACTGGGAATACCAAAATAGCTTTAATAGGAGAAACAGACTTCAGAATATATCCTTGTTTCCTACCTCCTTATAGACTTTGTGAGACAATTCTTGTAGCACAGTTACCTGACTCACTGGACTGCCAGCCTTTCAACATTAGGAAGGAATGGATTTTCCAAAAAAAGGAGTAGTGCGATTCTATTTCTGGGAAAATCTCCTGTATTCAGAACTAAAAAGGCCCCTAAGATCTTCCAACCCAGTTTGCTCCTTTTGTAAAAGGAAGCCAGGCCTCAAAAGGGCAACTGACATGCCCAAGGTCATACAACCAGTCAGTGGCAGAGCTGGAGTTTGAACCCAAGAAATACTAATCATTTTTGAATGGGATATAATGCAGGAAAGCAGCAATTAAAGACATTTGAACAACCATTGAAATTTTTGTAAAAACACTAACAGAACAATGGTATGTGCTCTCTGTTTCTTATTCTAGGTGATCGCTAAAATCCTTCCAGCATTGGCAGTCTGGGAGTTTATGATGTGACATTTGCATTGCATCTCTCAGGGGCCAAATCACTGTTCTATGAAGTGTAAGATCTGGAGACATACATTGAATATAACCCCTCAAGCAGCCAGTTAAAAAGTAGAAAATTCAACCAGCCTCCTGTTTCACGTGCCCTGAAGGGAAATGTCCCTCCTTATTTACTTGTCTGTTGAGTACCCATGCAGAAATCCCCTCCCAGGCCAAGGTGAATTTCCCCTACTCCCAAGTTAACAGACACCCACTCACAGCGATGGGCTTTTTCTTCCTCCAAGAAACAAAGGTGTAATTTCAAGAAATATACTCCATCTTGTTACGATTTTTTAAAGTGACAGTAATTGCTGGGGTTTTGGGGGTGCTCCTCCCAATTCTACTTTTTGTGGACATTTCTTCCCAATCCTACTGCAGGAAAAACAAGCCAGAGAAGAGCTAACATCTCCCAGTTTTATTCTGTCCACCTCCTACTTGCTCAGGCCTGGAAGAGTAAAGAGGTTCTGGTCTGGAGTATTTCAGTTGAGGCTTTTCATGTCTAGAACTCCAGGTTAATGTAGCAAATGTGGTTTTGCATTCTACACTGAGTAAGAGCTGGGGCTGTGTGCTGCATGAGTAGGGGCGCAGGATAGCTACGACCGCTCCTCTGTCCTTAAGAAGCTTGCAAGCCTGGTGGAGAGAGAGAGGCAAACTTCTCACTAGCATTTGCTGCAGAACAAAATGCCTTCTATGGGAGGCACAAGTGGGAGAGCTATAAAAGGAACAATTATTCCTGTGGGGAGGAAGATCTCAAACACCTCAAGGACAAGAGAACATTAGCGCTCAGCTTTAAAGGGTGATTCAATGCATTTGGAAATACATGTGTGTTAATGCAAGGAGAATCTTCCTTTAATACTAATTACCACTTAATAACCAGAAAACCATATCCTAGATTTTAAAATAATATTAGTTCACATTTCTTGAGCACCAACTGTGGGTTCTAAGTGCTTCACATTTATTATCTCATGTAATCATCATAGCAACCTTATGTTGACTAGTAAGTATTGTCATTCCCCCTTTAAAGTTGAGGAAACCAAGGCCCAAGGACTTCCAGGTAGTCAGTGGCAGAGCCTAGACTTAGAGCCTCAAAAGCCAAACATTTTTCTAAAACTGTAGGCTGCATACCACTAGCCTTAGCATCGCATGGGCAGCTTGTTAAAAGTGCAGACAGGATCTGCAGCCCCAGCCCAGACCCAGGATCCAGAATCCCTGTGTAGAAGGCCTAGGAATCTGTGTTTTGAACAAGATCCCAAAGTGAAACTAATGCAACTAAAGTTTGAAAACCACTGCAGTACAGCATTCATTTGCACAAAGCCAGAATATTATTACTACAAGGATTTCAGAACACGTAAACGGCAGTCAATATTATTGGTAAATGAATGTTTCATCATTAATTTACTAATTCATTTCAGAGTTTGATATTATATGGTTGATATCATATCCAAGAAACGCAGGCCTAAAAGGCTGGCCATCTGGGATTTGAGGGGGAAAAAAGAGTGATAAATGGATGGCAGACACTATAGGAAGAAAATCAGATCAGACTGCAAAGCAATGGCTCTGGAGGACAGTGTCACAAAGTGGAATCCTGGGGCCTTTGCAGTCTAATCCTGGCCCTGTCAACTAAGTAGGCCACTTCATGTAGAGCAAAACACTCAACTTTTCCAGGGTTCTCCCCTCTCTTGGAAAAGAAGGATTATATGTAGCATACGTAGCCTAAAACCCAGAGCACTGTGATAAACAAATAAGAGTGATATAGAGAAAATGTGCCAATGAACACTGCAGCAATGACATCCTGGGACTAGAAGCCAATCACCAGGAGATCTTATCTGGTTTCATGTGATGTCCATGTGGTTGGTTAATGGGCCACACTTTAAGAAGAAAGTGTTCGGCCCATTCTATTACAAATATGTAGACTTACAGAGCTGTAAGAAACTTTTCTTTACCCATATTGGCTAGAAAATGAGAAGTTCTAAGCCAATAAACAATCTGTGGTGATGTGGTTGCCATGTACATACCACCAATTCTCACATAATTTTAAAAGCATGAAAGGCACTCAATGCTAAACCACCATCACATATAATGAAGTCCTGCTTCCATACTCAGAAGATACCTTCACTGGGCACTTATCATGTTCCAGTGACTGAGTCAACTACTTTCACATGGATTATCCTATTTCATTTTATCAATAACTCTATGCAGCAAATAATCACTGTATTACCATTTTACAGCTGAAAACAATGGGGCTCTGGGAGGTTAAGTAACTCAACTTGCCCAGTGTCATACAGCTGGAAAATGACAGAGCTAGGACCGGAACTCAAACTGTCTGACCTCAACAACCTGATTACAAAGGCTTTTTGTAGTACTCAATGCAAGATGAGCCAGCTTTAGGTAGGCACAAAAGGCCAGAGACAAAGAATGTGGCCTTCTTCAAAGACAGCTCCAGTAGAACTACTACGCCAGCAGACTTCAAGACGACAGAGACCTTACATCCTCAAGGGGCAATTCAGCCACTGCTGTTGTTGCTGCTACTCCTCCCAATTGCCATTTAATGAGCCTCTATGCCTGGCATGGTGCTCTGTGCTGTGCATACTTAATCTCATTTAATCCTATCTGCTCCCCTTTAAGGTAGGTAGTATTATTCTTCTCACTTTGCAAGTGATGAACGTAAACCACTGAGAGGTTAAGCAACTTGCCAAAGATTATACAGTTACTACTAAGCAGGAGAGCTGGGATTCAAAACTATAGCTGGCTAAACACAAAGGTTTTGCTTTTAGCCATGATGTTGCAGTGTTTCTACTTCACTAAGTAGACTCAGCCAGGCTCTTCTGAAGGTGAGGCATCTTCCTCTTTACCCAGAAGGCTTTGCTAATGACCCAAGGCATCCATGCCTAACTGGGCTCCACTGAGTCACACATCAGGGTGACTGAGACATGCACAGTAAAAGACATGCCAAATAGTTTGTCAGACCCACCATACCCATAGAACTAATTAGATTCTGGTTTGGAGACATAAATACTTTTTAAAATGTAAAGAACGTGTAAGGTCTACAAGGAAAATAAAAACAGGTAAAATTCTTACTATCCAGTGATCCTCATAAACACCTTGGGAAGTAAGTATTACCATCCCATTTGATAGCTGAGGAAAACAAGGCTCGGGGATATCCACTTGCCCAACAAGTGAGCTATACAAATGCAGGACTCTGTCACAAAAGCTGGGACTTCTTCCACTGGAGTACAGTGACTAATCTCGGAATAGGCTCAGCCTCTCAGCTTCCTTATCATGTTCAACCTCTCATCTCTCTCACTTTCATTAGGCTTGCCCATTGGTGTGGTTTTGGTTTCTGTGGATCTTTACACTAGAATATTCTGAGTTTTATTTCTCAAGAGAAATGTCTGCACACATAAATCTAAGCCATGGGCTTCTTCTAGTACTCCTTAATATTTTACTTTTCATCAAAATTCTGGGCATAAGCAACATTCAAATTTGCTTCTTTTATGTGATGTGATTAAAAGTCCTGAATAGTGTCTGTATGAATCATCAACTCTCATGAAAGCTTTTCTGTAATAACATTTCCCCCTTTGAATAATGTGCTGATCCATTGATTAAATCAGTTCCAAAGGTTGAATCAGTGAGGTAAAATTGGCAGGCAGGAAGGTATTACCAGACACTAATTCTCCTTCCTCAGGGTGAGCTCTATAAATGAGTAGCAATAGAACAGCTTTGCAATCTTCAGGGAAGTCTATGATGCTAAAATGAAACCCATCAGACAAAGAATATCTTTTCCCAACCTGTGCTTTATGAGCAACAGGTAAACAAGTAACTTTGGAAAGTGGAAAGACAATAATATTTTCCATTCAGCAAAGGTTTTATTTCACAAGGGCCTGCAGCATTAGTACTTTAGAAGAACAGTTAATTTGTCCTCATTCTTTTTAAACCTGGGGGCACTCAGCGCATGGGCTCCAGGACGGGAGAAGTCAGCGCACATCACCAAAATAGACTAGCTTCCACCCCGTACGTAACAGGAAAGCGGCTCAGGGGGGAAAGCGTGTTCATCAATTGCATTCGCAGACACCCACTGCAGCTTTTCCAGCCACTGACTTTTTCTCTTTTTTTACCAGACACTTAAAGCTCTTGAATGCCTGTCTAATTTCAAATTACAAAAGTCATTCTTCAGAGATGGCACAAGAGACAAATATCACCCACTCCTAAAAAGCTTTGGGCTTGGTAGACAATTCCAGGCCAGGAATAGGCACATCCTCGCAACGCTACCTAGACAAAATGCACTCCAGGGTCCTTGAATGAGGCACGTACAAAAGCACAGGTGACCAAGAGTTGAGTAGATCAGAATTTGCAACAGCTTTGAGCATCTGATCTTAATTAGTCTTGGTGTCACAGGATTTGGAGAGCCAACACTGTCCTCTGCAACAATACGTGCCAAGACTCACCTTTTCTGAGACAAGGGCAAGATATCCTTTTGTTGCTCTTTTATGACTGGTACAACTCGTTTATGATATATTTTTTGTTCTTCACCAAAATGATTGTCATTATCATCAGCATCAACACCTTAATTTGAAGTTGTAGTAGTACTAAGTGTTTTGCATTTATGCTTTTATTTAATCCCCACAAAATCCTTTGAAAATAGGAATCATTACCAAAATGATGGTAGTCATCTCCTGAGTGCTGCTACTGTTATATGTCAGACACTCTCCTAAGAACTTTACATGCATTATCTCATTTCCTTCCTATAAAAACTCTATTATTCACCCTGCTTTGCAGATGAGAATACAGAAGATCAGAGACATTATTCAACCTCCCCAAGGTCACTGCTATTATAGGTAGAAGAATCAAAACTGGAACCGAGGTCTTTCAAACTCCACCACCCACACTTCCCTGCTACTGGATTTTAACCTCTCTGAGGGCCAAGAACTGTGTTTAGTTCATCCCTGTATCTCTCACAGCACCTAATTCAAGCTCTGACACATAATAGAGAATCAATAAATATTTGGATTGCCTCTCTGAGATTGTGTCAACACCATTTCTCCAGTTCACCCTTAGCTCTGTAAAGATAATTCATAAACCTATGTAAATAAATAACCCACAACACTGCCTATTCTTGGTCTCAAATCTCAATGCTATTATATTTAGAGAGCTCTCCCTAGTGTTTTTAAATTCTCCTAAACAAATTGGCTCTCTGCTGGTGGTGGTCATTCTGACTCTCCTTGAAGACAAAGGGATGGACTGGTTAAGTCTTTCAGTTCCTTCAGTCGCTATTTGTAACTTCCTTTCACTGCATTTGAGAAATATTCTTATACTGCTGGTAGGTGCTTAAATTGGTAGAGCTTTTCTGGCGGGCAGTGTTACTAATACAACAAAAGCCATGAAAATGTGTATATCCTCAAACATGATGTTCAAACCAGTATTAATTATAATTATCGAAACAGCAGAATAAAAAGAGAAAATATCCTAAATGAACAATAATCAGGAAATAATGCATTTTGGTAGATGCTTAAAATTTTCAAAGAATATGACATGGTAAATGACATGGTGAATAGTCAAAATATGATTAAGGTGAATAAGATGATGGTCCTGGACTTTAACGTTTAGGAAAAGAGGTAGATATACCAACAATTATAAATGTAAGTATTATTCAAAAAAATTAGAAGGCTGGGTGCAGTGGCTCATTCTGTAATCCTAGTACTTTGAGAGGCCTAAACAGGAAGATCATTTGAGGCCAGGAGTTCAAGATCAGCTTGGGCAACATAGCAAGGCCCTATCTCTACAAAATATTTATATATTAAAAAAAATTAGCCAAGCATGGTGGCACATGCCTACGGTCCCAGCTACTCAGGAAGCTGAAGCAGGAGGATAGCTTAAGCTCAGGAGTCTGAGGGTGCAGTGAGTTATGATTGCACCACTGTACTCCAGCCTGGGTGACAGAGTGAGGCCCCATATCAAAAAAAAAAAAAAGAAAAAAATTAGTATGACAGTTTATATCTTAACAAAATGCATGGCACATAGTAGGTGCTCAATAAATATTTATTAAATGTAAGAAAGAGTGAATGAATGAATGCAAGTAAATAAAGAGTATAAGAAATTAAGGCAGAATGGTGCACTGTGGGTTGTAAGATGGCAAGTGATTTTTTAAAAAATATTTTATGGGTTTTTAACCTTGTTTTCTAATGAAAACTGCTTAATATGTGAAAAAATATCTTATTGGAAAGATTCTATCTACAAAGGAGGGAGAGGAGCCAAATCTGTTAGTGTGAAGAGAAAATATGAGTGAGAAATGTAACAACTATCTGGAGGACCTGGGGGTATTTTTCAGATCTGATATTTTTTTCCATAGAATGACAAGAAGCAGCTGTTGAAACCCCTTCTTTGTGTTCTGCATATAACTTTAGAAATGAAGACAACTTTTAATTCTTCACTTAGTCCCCAAATAAGGAAACAGAGAGCAGATCACAAAAAGGGGCTTCTTGTCCTTTGAGATCAGATCTCAAAGTGTAAGTTGGTTGCTTAGGCTTAGGCCCCAGGAAACCCTGCTCACATAAGAAGCCTTTGGCATGGAAAACAGGCAAAGCTTTGGGGAAAATACTGTCACACCAAATCATCTTTGAAGTAGCTTTAATAATGAGCCTTCAAGATATTATATTTGCCTAAAAATAAAGTTTGGAGTGAGTTCACAATTTGTAATTTATGAGAGCCTTTGGCATATATTGAACGACTTCATTTTGATCTCTTCTTTGATGTGATGTTTCAATCGATTTTCTTTTCCCCTACCATTGTTCTTGGATGTGTACAACAGAACCCTTTGTTTTCAGAAAAGCAATTAGCATGAAATGTGACTTATGGTGTCCTAAACTATGTGTTCTATAAATGGTAAATGGTTGTAATTACTAGAAGATGAAAGTCATATATTGGATACATTCTTATGATTATTATAAAGAAATGGCCTGGTCATGGTCTCAAATCAAATTAAAGAGGCATAAAATTCAATTTCATTTTCTCAAGATCTGTGGAAAAGAGTTGAGCACACACAAAATTCAAATAGTTTCAAATGTAACACACTGGCATAGAAGCAGTTTCTGCACAGACGTTGTGAAATGACATATTTCTAGAATTTTCTATGCCATTTCAAGGCCTACTTGTGTTTTCTTATGACCATCACACTCTAAATTTTAAAAGTGTTACAGTCTGGTTTAGCAGATCCCCAATCCCTCTTTTTCATTTCCTCTCTGAGGAAATAAAATAACAACACACCAAACTAAAGATGCAAGAATGGAAATATTGTGCTAACAAGGCCATTTCTGAGGCTAAGGAATAACAGTTTAAGCTTTTCACTTTTGTGTTCCATAGGTATATTTGCACCATATATTTATAATTTAAAAATCACCGTTAACCCACCAGGATGGCTGTAATCAAAAAGACAGGCAATAACAAGTGTTGGCAAAGATATGGAGAAATTGGAACACTTGTGCACTGCTAGTGGGAGTATAAAATGGTACAGCCACTTTGTAATATAGTTTGTCAGTTCCACAAAAAGTTAAGCATCAAATTACCATATGAATCAGCAATTCCACTCCTAGGTATATACCCAAGAGAAATGAAAACCCATGTCCACCCAAAAACCTGTATGTGAATTTTCATAGCAGCGCTATAGTCAAAATGTAAAAACAACCCAAATGTCCATCAATAGATAAATGGATAAACAAAACGTGGTAATCTATACAATGGAATGTTATTCAGCAACAAAAAGGAATAAAGAACTGATATTTCCACAGCATAAATGAACCTTGAAAACATTTAGATAAATAAAAAAAGCCAGACACAAAAGATGATATACTGTATGATTCTGTTTATGTAAAATGTCCAATATAGGCAAATCCATAGAAATTAGAAAGCAGATTCCTAACTGTCAAGGGCTGGGCAGAGGAGGAAATGTGGGGTGCCTGCTAATGGGTATAGTGTTTCTTTTTGGGGTGTTGAAAACATTCTGGAATTAGTAGTAATGGTGGCACAACTCTGTGAATATACTCAGAACTACTTAATTGTATGCCTTAAAAGGGGGAATTGTGTGTTATACAAATTATATCTCAATTAAACTATTATTTTAAAAACTCAGTATCAAATAGGTAAACTGAAAATAAAGATGAATATTCAAATAAAGTCTGTGTCAAATCAAAAATTCATTAATTCCACAGCACATTATTCACAGGGGGAAATGTTGAACATCTACTACGAGCCAGACACTATTCTCCGTGCTGGGAATACAGTAATGAACATAACAAAATCCCTGCCCTCATGAACTTGACATTCTAATGACCCAGCTTTGCACATTTTGGCAGATGGGTGTGACTTGAGGTTTGGAGGAACTCCCAGAAGGTTTAGAGGATTGGGAGAGAAGCTCCTGAACTTCCTTGTTCATTTATAAAACAGTGCTATTTGCTCTTTTCTGTTCTCCACCCCATACATTTATTTTTAGTACCAAGTGCAAAGAGCCCTGCTTCTAGAAAAATAGCTCCTACAGACAGTGTCTCAAAACTGCTATGAAGCTAAATCCCACCTCCTCATGCAAGGATGCCTTATCTGTTTAGGGAAAGCCACAGAATGAGTCGTGAAAGACATGGGCAATTGAAGTTGAGGTTGGTTTTAAGCACCTTCAGTGAACAGATCAGCACGAGCCACAGTTATAGGAATCATCACAATTCATTTTACTTAAACTTGGGTTGCAGAACTAGGACTGCCTGTGTTTAAAAGTAGTTTCCCCTTCAAAGTACCATTCCCCAACTCTGCTCCATAGACTACAGTGTTTACCACTGCTGACAACACTGAGTAGCCTGTTTTCCAAGGGCCTCAGAGCCAGGGGCATCTTGTCCATCCAACCTTATTTTCACTCGTTTCCTAAATATACTGCTTCTCTGCTTCTCTATGCCAGCTGAGCAGATTGCCTTACATTTCCTACAGACACCATGCTAGTTCTCTTCTCATGTTACTCAAAATGACCACACCTTTCTCTCTAGTTTATTTTTCAAGATGCAGTGTAAGTTCAACCTCCTCCAGGAAACTTTCCACAGCTCTCCAGACCATATTGGCCTTGGTCTCTGCCACACAGAGCTACTCAATGACCTCAACTCAGTGGTGAGCAACTTGAGGACAGGAGTCATATGGTTTGCCACTCTCCCTCTAGTTCCCCTCACGTGTTAAAGAGATGCAGAAGTTTCAGGGCTAGTACTAATTCTGCGAGCTTGTTCCACCTCAGGTAAATGAAAGGGCACACTGAGTATTTCCTTTTCTAAGTGAAATTACTAAAAAGATTAATTTTGGGGATACAATCCAAGAATATGTGGTTATAGTTTCTTCTTCTTTCCTAGTTAAACTGAGCTTGAATAATCCTGAGACCTCCACTGACTCACCATCTGCCAAGGTCACATGATTTCATCATTAAACGGCAGGTTGATTGGGCTCAGATTTGTGGTACCAAACTATAGGGCTTTAAACTGTTCTCGTGCCATTTTCTATTTTAACTTTTCCATTTTAATAACTTTGAGGTTAGTTGTGATAGAGATCACCTCTATCACCTTTCAGCTACTAAACCCAGTGAATTTTCCTCTCTCAGCTAACACGCACTTCAATCATATCAGCCACAGTACAGAGCTTATGTTTTGCAGCCAATTTTGTTTGTCTCAGTTCTTGAAAAAGAAGTCCTTGGATCATGTTGCTGCCCTAAACATTCACATACTCACATTTAGATGCTGGTTACATACAGATGGTCTGTCAGACTAACCCTTAAGTTATTAAAATGTAAAAGCACACATGGTGTACTTCATGGACATTTTACGTGCCATGAAGTTGTTAATTTCATCAATGTGAATACTATATATTTTGACAAAAATAAACTACAAAAGAAAAGCGTTCTTCAGGTGTGTTTAACCAAGGTATGATCACGGAATGGATGGCTAATGAGACAATGCAGATAATGCATTGCCATATTATTGGAGAATAGTGCAGGCAAAATTGATTGAGAACATTTTGAAAGAAATATGAGAGAGGTACAACATAATTGAATAGAGAACTGTCACAAGACACAGAACTGAAAAGAGAACTGTCTGAAGAATATGGATTTTAGCCCCAGGAGCTAATCTAAAAGACCTAATGAAGTATATTAATGTGAAGAACAAGACCATTACTTTCAAAGACAAATCTGTGGCATCTACATCTTCTGATCTCCAAAACACAGGCAAAGAGGAGAAAGAAAAACAATCTGCAGGGCCCACCCTAGGACATGAGCAATGTGATGTCTGGTGCACAAAACTAAGAGAGGCCATTGCTGCATTAGGAATCTGTGCTCACTATTTCAAATTGGTTTTACTCTCTCTCTTTGCAAAATCAGGGATGGAGGTACAGCCCTGCTCCTGTCCAACCCCTATGCCCAACCCATCATACACACTACAGGCAAAGGGACTACCCAAACACATCTTGCATCCTGCTACTTTTCTGCTTAGAAATCTACTGATTCCCATCCTTTAGCCTGGCATTTTGGCAACCAGCCTACTTATCAGCCTCACTATCCACTATCTTCATTCTTCTCCCTTTAAGCCAGGCAGTCTAGTCACCAGGCCATCCCACAAACCCACCAAAGTGCTGCATTGCAGTTTCAGAATCACAGCTCGTGAAGTTCTTTTTTCTTTCTTTCTTTTTTTTTTTTTTAGAAAGAGTCTAAGTCTGTTGCCTGGGCTAGAGTGCCGTGGTGTCAGCCTAGCTCACAGTAACCTCAAACTCCTGGGCTCAATCAATCCTCCTGCCTTAGCCTCCTAAGTAGCGGGGATGACAGGCATGTGCCACCATGCCCGGCTAATTTTTTTCATATATTTTTAGTTAGTTGTTTTGGCTAATTTCTTTCTATTTTTTTAGTAGAGATGGGGTCTCACTCTTGCTCAGGCTGGTCTTGAACTCCTGAGCTCAAATGATCCGCCCGCCTTGGCCTCCCAGAGTGCTAGAATTATAGGCGTGAGCCACCGTGCCCGGCTGCTTGTGCAGTTCTTTACACCTGAAATATCCTCTCTGCTTATTGAAATCCCACTCATTTCTTTTAAGGTCCAGTGTAAGTCTGGGCCCACTCAATCTAGTGAATTCCCCTCCCTCTTCCTCATTTGACAGTCACACACTAATTTGCATGACGGATCACTTTTTACACCGGTGGTTTTCAATACGAGGCGATTTTGCATCATAGAGGAAACTGAAGGCTGTGGAAATGTCTAGAGACATTTCTGGTTGTTACAACTGGGAAGGGGGTACTACTGGCATCTAGTGAGCCAGAACCAGTGATGC
The DNA here is from genome assembly GCA_963574885.1 of Lepilemur ruficaudatus. NCBI lineage: Eukaryota > Metazoa > Chordata > Mammalia > Primates > Lepilemuridae > Lepilemur > Lepilemur ruficaudatus. The sequence goes on along the minus strand of CAUYRT010086324.1, from coordinate 41,875 downwards.
TGTTAAACACCCGACAATGCACAGGGCAGCCCCTCACAACAAAGTATTATCCAGCCCAGAATGTTAATAGTGCCAGTGTTGACAAACTCTGATTCACACATACGTAAAGGTTGCCTCTTCAACTGGATTAGAAGCTCTCTGAGCAGGAACATTGCCACTCACTGTATCTAGCAAAGTGCTGAGTATCTATGATAGTATTCCTTGATACATGTGTGTTGATTGTATGTCACTATCTATCTGGTTGAGTAAAGAAAAAAATTAAGTTAAAATAATGGGTTTGGCTTTATCCTACTTTTATCTAATGGAGTTTAAATATCACTTTTAAAGAATGCCATTTTAGACTAATGTTCAGTGTCCTTTCTTCCTAAGCTCTTTATGAGATGGGTGGTTCTTAGCAAGGAAATGGGGACAGCGAGTAGTTAAAAGACTTGTCTAAAATTGTCAATTATGATGCAAATAGAGAGAACAAGAGTCTCAATCTTTCATTTTCCACTCAGTTGTGTCTGAGCAGAATATAGACAATTAATCCACCCATTCAACAGACACTGAATGAACCCTATCATGTAGCAGACACTGGGCTAGGCTCGGTTCTCAAGTTTTAGTGTGATGCATTCATTGCTGGAAACTGTATTAGGTCAGAAGCCATGTCACTGTCACAGCATATAAGCAATGCTGCGATCTTGACCAGAGATTAAGCGCCAAGAATGTCACAGATATGGCTATGCATGTAACATGAAGGCAATCATAACTACATTATAATGTAACTACTATAATAAATTAAAATAGAAAATTGTTCTCTAAGTTCTTTAAATAAACAACGGTCTCTGGATACCCTAAAGTACGTATTCAACATACAAAATATGACTCCATTAAATATAAATTCAACTCAAACCTAATGTAGTAGTTAAAAAATGTATATCAACTACTGATTGAGCAATATATGTATTTACCTTCTACAAATTGGGGAGGACTTGGAGGGTAGAGTGTAAAGCTGAATTTAAAGCCCCAAATCTTTTAAAGAATTTGTCTTAAAAAGAATTGGAATGTGCCTTTTCCTTTTCTCCAGGGCCTTCTTGACACTTGGCTGCCAGCTATCAGAACATTTCACACTTCTAGAAAAGCTATAAAAACATTTAGCTGATCATCAGCACTACCTTATTGCAAAAAGTGCTTCAAAACTGTTTTCAAAAAAATTGTAAAAACAAGGATAAACAGTATTCTGGAACGGAGAGAGAAAACAGACAGAATTGCTGTGTGGGTGTTTAATTAGGCAGCGACTACCTAGCTGAGCAGCACAGGGTGAAGACAAAGCAAAGGGGTGCAAAAACTGCCAGCAGAGAAAGGACTGGATCAAGTCACAAGGAAAAACCGGTGGGAGCTCAGGCTGGAATAAGTACTACGTGTGCTTGGGCCATGGCTGTGATTTAGCAGCAGCTCAATCCATTCTGAAAACAAGAGACTCCATCCTTTAAAACCTGCTTCATACCTCATTGATGATATTTTACATCCTTTCCCCAAACCCACGAGGACCATCTAGTAAATGAAGCTGCTCGGAAGTAGATTAAATGTGCAGGCTGCATCCTAGCAGTTAAGCCCCATCTAATCTAAGAATTAGTGAAAATTCATAATTTACACTAGATGCAAACATCACATTACTATCATTTCAAGTAAAATGCCTGAAAGAGTACAGTATAACTGTCAGATGCTGTTATCTTACAGGGTAGTTTGAAATTGGATCAAAACCTCCATAGTTTTTTAAAAAGCTCATTAAGATCTGAGCTGCAAAATAAACTTGAGAGAAAAGAATGCAAAGCTTCTTTTAATTAATGGAGGCAAATGCAATATTTGCTTAAGTCAATTTAGGGAAGATTCATTTGGGATTGTTTCAGCAAGCCCCATGATCCTCTACACTGGCCCCTCCTCATCTCCCTCGCCACAGCCTGCACACACAGTAATGATGCCAATAACCGGCATTTCTTGAGCCTTTACCATGTGCTTGGTCTTTGCTAATTATTTCACATGGATAAATCCCATTATTTCTCCTAATAACCCTATGAGGTTGGTACTCTTACTATCTCTAGTGAGATGAGGAAACTGAGAGTCAGAGAGGTAATGGGTACCCCAAAGTCACATAGCTAGCAAGTGGCAAAGTGACAATTCCAACCAGACAGTCTGACTCCAGAGTCCATGACTCCAGCTCCACCCCCGTCAGTCCCCCACTTTCAATTGTATCCATTCCCCAGATGGTCCCCACATCTGTCAACTGCAGTTTTTACAGGAGCGGATGAAGCTGCCCTTCCAGGGAAGGTATCAGAAACCACCATGCACATGCAAGGTCAGCTACATGGAGTACATGCTGAGTCCATCCCTGATTTGCACAGCAGCCGAGCTTCACTGGCTTTGTTCAGTCTCCACACAGCCAGCCTTTCTCCCATCAAGAGCTCTTTTGCCTGGCGGCCAGCTCCCTTCCTGCCCTTGGGATGGACTTGCCCTCCTTTGGCTCCCTAAGAATAGCAACCTTTTCATCATCTAAATAATTTCTGGACTCACACTCTCCTTTATAAAACTGCCCTCCTGTCTCCCTTCATCCTGGCTGAAAACAATGTCTCTGAAAACGATGTCTCAGCCCATAATAGCTACCATTTACAGAGTACTTACCAAGGGCCAGGCACCATGCCAGGTACTTTGTATGCATTGTACCACTGAAATCTCATCACCATTCCATGAAGTAGACACTAATATTGTTCCTATTTCACAGGTAAAGACATTGAGGCTCAGCTAGATTCACTGATTTGCCCAAGGTCACCGGGCAGGAAAGTGCTGAGCCTCAGTGTACTCACTCATCTGTCGCATGAGGGAAATAAGAGTTGCTACCTAATGAGGTTGTTGTGAGGATGAAAGGAGATAATGCAGGGAAAGACTTAGCACAGTGTCTGCACAGAGTAAGTCCTCAACAACGAATATTTCCCTTACTGATGAGTAGGCTTCACGGCGTGGGCTGCTATTCTAAGCCCCCTATATCAAGATGAGTGGAGAACTGAATAAAGACCCAGACTAACTAACTGAAGCTGAACCCTGAGCTTCTCTCTCAGGAGCAGGGCTCTTAGGTGATTTGGGGTTTCATTTCTGCACCTAGGTGCTATTACTCACCTTATACCTACAATCGAACCTAACTTGGCATCATATAAGAGAGAGAAAGAGCACACCATGGCACATGCTATTGTGGACTATAGCTGAACTCATTGGCAAGCACCCTGGATTTACAAGTGCTCTGGGCCGTACCTTGCTATAAGGTCGCTCACATATACTATCTTGCCACAACCAAGAAAGGATGGGACTGTTTTCCTGTTGGGTCATTGATGAGTTCAAACTCCCTTCAGGAGATAAGAGTTGTCTTTAAAAGATATAGAAAATAATCCAATTTGTTTGAAAGTCTAAAAGGCTCTGTAGAAATTGAATATAGCTTCATATGTGCTAAGTGTAACATTCAAGGTATGTGGAAAGATTCTAAGTAAAAAGAAGGGGTGACTCATCCTCCCTTGGAGAAAATAAGAGAAAGCTGCATAGAGGGGAAGACAGTTGAGCTGGGTCTTTAATGATGAGCTGAAGGTAGGCAGATGGGGAAGGGAGGGGAATGGCTTTTCAGGCAAAGGAAAAACACAAAAACGCAGAGGTATGTGAGGAAGAAGAATGGTGAGAGTAGTGAGAGTTTAAGGAGGAGAGGTGGCTAGACAGGTGAGTAAAGGTCAGATGAAGAAGAGCCTTGTACGCCATGCCAAGGAGCGCAGCATTCATCCTGTGGTTTCAAATGTGTTCTACAGAAGGTTGTTAGCAGGACCTATGCTTAAAAATATGTTTGTGGAGGAGGGGTGATTCCATGGTGAAATCCATTTGGGATGCTGAAGTATACAAAGTTAAACATGTTTGTAACTTAAGGACATCTCAGGACATTTAATATGCTATTTGAATCTCCAAGAGAAGAAAAATCCATTACACAGAGTTTCCCGAAGCTATTTGACCACAGCCCCATTTTCACACAGCATCCTGTAAAACTAGGGTGCAAATGAACTTTGAGAAACACAGGTTCTGAGAGCCATTGAACAGTTTAATTAGGACCTTGAGAGATCTGTCAGCAGCATGGAAAATAGACTTGCACAGTGAAGCAGAATCAGAGAGACTTAAAGCATGCTCTTGAAAAAAATCCAAACAAGAGATGTTCATGGAAAGGAATCTTAGGTATGGAGAGGAGAGATGACATCTTTGAGAAATATTCATGAAGCAGAATGCTTAGAACTTAAAGGATTGATTTAGATAAGCGGGTGAGGGTAAAGATTTATGTCCAAGTACCTGGCTTGCTAGATCATGTGCAAAGGGTGGGATGGGAAGCTGTTAGTGGAAATGCTGGATTCCTTTTGTGGGGGTGTGGAGTTTGAAGTCCCTCAGGGATACCCCAAATGAATTAGTCTAGTAGGCCGTTGGATGGATAGGGCCAAAGCTCAGGAGAGAGGTCAGGGCTGCAGAAGTAGATTTGGGAGTTGTCAGCGTATAGATGGTACATCCATGGGAATAGATGAGGTCACCCAATTCAGGAAAGAGAGTGGGCAGCATAAGTGCTAAATGCTATGAAAACAGGTTGGATAAGGTCTGATTAGGGTTGAATTTGACAATTTGGTCATCATCAAATGACCTAGGGGTGGATTGTTTCACTGGAGATGTTTGGATAGAAGCCAGACTCAGGGAACCAAAGAAGAATGGAAAGTGAGTCTACAGAGATGGCAAGTTTAGGCAACATTTAGAAAAAAAAACAACAGGTGTTTATCCTTAAAAGAAGACATACGGGAGAGGAGTCATGACACATGATGTAAAGGAGGCATGAGACCGAGTCTGTGTTCCCAGAGGGAAATGACTTCAATTACATGTCAGATCAGCCCAGGCTCTTACCCAGTTTGTATGGCCTTGGGCAAATCATGTCATTGATCTGAGCCTCAATTAACAAATCCATAAAATGGGGATAGGAATCACAGGTACCTCACGGGGTACTGTGAAGATTAAATTATTTACTAAGGTAACATATGGATGAATATACTTACCCTGGTGCTTGGCATAATAGGTATTCCACAGGTGTTCAATCTCATTTTCTAAATCACGGAGAGAATGTAATGATGCCAGTTGTCCTTTGCAAACTCAAAATGTCGACATATGTATATGATGAGTGGATTGGGTGTCTGTAAATCTCTCTTGAAATTTTCTGTCAGGAACATAAAACTTGCTCACTATCTCTTTTCACCCAATCCCCAGCCTTGTTTGCTAATGTCAAAGCTGGAACTTGCCACTTCATTTTCACCCCGACTTACCCAAACAGGGCCCTGGATTCCCTGGCAGAGCAAAATTCCTTGGCAAAAGCTTTCTTTCACCCAGGTGCACACATGGACCTCCTGAAGGAATTCCCAGAAAGACATCGAGCCAGGGAATTTCAGTATGAAATTGCTGCTCTACAGGAACCCCGCCCTCGGGCCCCAAAAGCTCAGCCTTCAGAAATCCTCTCCAGGAAGGCTGGCCCGGGAGCACAGAGGCCTGTATTGGTGCGGAATTTCCTGGAATGAAGACTTCAATGGAAGACGAGGACTTCTTTGCTTGGGGCCTCCCTAAAAGCCTCCTCCCCACAGACATTTTCCACAAAGTAATAAAGGCAAACAATTGTTTGGAAGGTATAGGGAAGGTAAGGGTTGCCAAAAATGATCTCCTGGAAAGCTAGCAATATTTTGGAAAGAAAGGCAGGAAAGGGAGGCAATCTAAACCACTGATCAAAGGTGCTGAAGGAATTTGGCATGTGCATTCAGAGTATCGAGGCCACTGTATACACTTCTCAGTCTATCACAGTTAAGAATGTGACTCTACCCCTAAGTTGCAAGAGGATAGGTGAGCAGAGCAGAAAAATGTCTCCAAAATTCAATAAGAATATTCTAAGTCAGTGGTTCTATATCTTGGTTGCATGTTCAAATCACCTGGCAAGTCTTTACAAATGCTCAGACTCCCACCCAAGAATGAATGAATTAGAATCCTAGGAGAAGGGACTTGAGCCTTAGTGTTTTTGAAAAGCTACCCAGGTGATTGGAATCACAGCAAGAGTTGAGAACACTGCTCTACTACATGTAAAGCACTCAAGCACAGTGCCTAGCACACAACGGGTATGGGGTAAATGAGAGTCCCTCTTCGCCTTTCGCTCAGCAGACACCAACCACATCATGGAAAGAAACTACATTTGGTCGAGCTGGCATCACATCAAGAAACAATCCCACAGGCAGTCAAACAAGGTCCTAAACAAATGACCAGATGGTATTTGAAATCTTTACGTATTAGACTCAACCATTCCTGGGCACGAGACATCCTCTTGGGAAAGCTCTCTAGAACCTGTCCTGTTCCATCCCAATCCACCTCCTCCTTAGTTCAGTTCAGAAATGAGAATACCTTTGTCCATAGCTATGGACCCCCGAGTCACTCTAGATTGCAGGCCCCAGTTGCAACAGTCACTGCTAACACATTTGTTAGCTCTCTCCTAGCCTTTCAATATTTGATATAAATCTTCTCATTCAGTTATACTTTTCAATTTAAAAGCTACATTTGAGTCTTTTCAACTTAACTGAGGTGAAAGAAGATGATTAAATGTTCTATCAAAGTCAAGTGTTAGCACATAGCTTTCAACATAACCCCCAGAGAGACCTCGCATGGCGACTCCATCACACAAGACTTCAGGCTGACGCTGAGGCTCAAGTGTGGCCCTCGGAGGTGTTCAGAAGACAGAAGTACGGAGAACTGAAGCATGAAATTGCTTTGAAATGATGAAGCAAAGATGCATTTTTCCTCCCAATCAGATCTCTGGAAATCCTGACAGCAGGTTTACTCAACACCCTTGAAATCTAATCTCTAGCATTGTTTTGTCATACCTTGGTTTCCTGTTCAGCACATCACCCTATAATGCAGCCCATTTGCCTGTGAATCATTCATAAAGGGACACAGTAACATTATTTGACACTTGGAGGATGGCTTCTAACATGATTGCCGAATAGAACTGAAGCGTAAAAATACTCCTGCCAGCTCCCAAACACTCACTGCTCAAATGGCAACATCATGATGGGGGGCAGGGCAAAACCAGTGGCAGCCCCAGAGGCAGGCTGGGTCTACCCCCTCCCAGAACCAAAACCATTCAAAAAAGTGGAGACAGGGAGACTGAAGACTTAGTTCTCATCTTTGCAGTTACTGTGGGACTATAAAGTTATTTACACCCAACTGAGGGAGCGCCATAGAGTTCTGGTTAGCATTGAAGTAAGGGCAGTATACTGAATGGAGTCAGCAGACTCCATTCATGAATCTGCTGCTAAACAGCTGTATCATTTTTGAGAGATACAGACCAGTGATTATGCCCAAGGTCTAAAGCACCACTTATGAACTGTGTGACCATAGACGAGAAACTTAACCTCTCTGTGCCTCAGATCCCTCATCTGTAAATGGGGATCATAATAGTTTCTACTTTATAGCGTTCTTTTGAGGATTCAATAAGGATGCATACATATATATATATATAATATTAGTAAACACCTAGAACAGTGGCTGGCATGTGGGCATTGCTTTGTAGATTTTAGCTATCAGTACTCTGTTTTTAGCTATAAAATGAAGGTTTTATTACTATCTGAACCTCTATCAGATGTTGGAGTTGAAGCAGCAGCTTGTGTTAGTAATGCCCAGAGCCAGCCTGCTTGCTTTTCCATAAAATCCTGAATATGCGGCATAATTTAGGAATGAGTCATTCTGGTTAACCAAGTCTTCCAAATTATAAAGATGTAGCACTTTAAATGTGCTCAGGAGTCACTCAGGCTTCCCACACCAGCACTACCCCCAGCTTCCTAGCTGTCTTTTGCTGTTTTGCCCTCCAAATTGCACCTTTAACCCTTTTCATTCCCTTCTTTTTCTTTGCTTCCTGCCTGTCTTTATTCCAAACACTTTCTTATTCCCTTTTTCCTCCCTTCTTGGATTCACATATTGCCTCTGCCTAGCTCTTCCCAGCCTTAGCCCTCTTAGCTCTCTTAGCTCCTACTCACCTTCAGGTCTCAAATTAAACATGACATCCCAGGGCCAGAGGTGCCTAATATATGCTCTCATAGCACTTGATTCTTCTCCTTTTAGAGAACTTACCTCCATTGAAATTATATACTCAAAAGTATTTCTGAATGAATGAATAATATGCATTCATATATCCATTCATTCATCCCTCTCTTCAGTCATTGAAGGCATTTATCTCTGGTCATGAAACTAATTAAAGGGTATTAAATAATCCCTGCAGTCTCAGTATTTGGCTCTTTTTCATCATGTTTGCAGAATGATTCTCTGCAATCAAAAAATTCAGAAAATAGATACAGGCATACCTCATTTTATTGCACTTCACTTTATTGCACTTAGCAGATACTGTGTTTTTTACAAATTGAAGGTTTGTAGCAACCCTGCATTGAGCAAATTTATTGGCTCCATTTTTCTCTCCATTTTGCTCACTCACATCATGTCTCTGTGTCACATTTTGGTAATTCACACAATATTTCAAACTTTTTCATCATTATTATATGTGTTATTTTGATCCATTATCAGTGATCTTTGATGTTACTACTGTAATTATTTTGAGGCATCAGGAACTGCACCCATATAAGATGATGAACTTAATTGATAAATGTGTGTGTTCTGACTGCTCCACTAACTGGCCAGGCCCCCATCTCTCTCCCTCTCCTTGGGCCTCCCTACTCCCTAAGACACAATATTGAAATTAGGCCAATTAATAACCCTATGATGGCCACTTAGGCCTCTAAGTGTTCAAGTGAAAGGAAGAGTCACATGTCTCTCACTTTAAATTGAAAGAAAGAAATGATTACCTGAAGCAAACGGTTAGTGAGGAAGGCACGTGGAAAGCCAAGATAGGCTAAAAGCTAGGCCTCTAACAGTTAGGCAAGTTGTGAACGCAAAGAAAAAGTTCTTGAAGGAAATTAAAAGTGCTACTTCAGTCAACACACAAATGATAAGAAAGCAGAACAGCCTATTGCTTATATTGAGAAAGTGTTAGTGGTCTGGATAGAAGATAGAAGATCCAACCAGCCACAACATTCCCTGAAGCTAAAGCCTAATCCAGAGAAAGGCCCGAGCTCCCTTCAATTCTATTAATATGAAGGCTGTCAGAGGCCAGCAAACCACAGAAGAAAAGTTTGAAGCTAGCAGAGCTTGGTTCATGAGGTTTAAGGAAAGAAGCTGTCTTTGTAACATAAAAGTGCAAGGTGAAGCAGCAAGTGCTGATGTAGAAGCTGCAGCAAATTATCCAGAAGATCTAGCTAAGGTAACTAATGAAGTTGGCAACACTAAAAGATAGATTTCCAGAATAGACAAAACAGCCTTCTGTTGGAAGAAGATGCCATCTAGGAAAGCATAGCTAGAGAGGAAAAGTCAAAGCCTGGCTTCAAAAGCTTCAAAGGACAAGCTTACTCTCTTTTGAGGGGCTAATGCAGCTGGTTACTTTAAATTAAAGGCAATGCTCATTTACGATTCTGAAAATCCTAGCTCCCTTAAGAGTTATGCTAAATCTACTCTGCCTATGCTCTATAAATGGAAGAATAAAGCCTGGATGATAGCATGTCTGTTTACAGCATGCTTGACTGAATATTTTAAGCCCATTGTTGAGATATACTACTCAGAAAAAAAAAAAGATTTCTTTCAAAATATTACTGCTCATTGACAATGCACCTGGTCACCCAAGAACTCTGGTGGAGATGTACATGGAGATTAATGTTTTCATGCCTGCTAACACAACATCCCATTGATCAAGGAGTAATTTCAACTTTCAAGCTTTATTATTTAAGAAATGCATTTCCTAAGGCTATATCTGACACAGACAGTGCTTCCTCTGATATATCTGGGCAAAGAAATTGAAAACCTTCCAGAAAGGATTCACCATTCTAGATGCCATCAAGAACATTTGTCATTCATGAGAACATGTCAACATTCAACATTACCAGGAGTTTGGAAGAAGTTGATTCCAACCCTCATGAATGACTTGAGGGTTCAAGACTTTAGTGGAGGAAGTAACTGCAGATGTGGTAGAAATAGCAAGAGAACTAGAATTAGAAGTGGAGCTTGAATATGTGACTGAATTGCTGCAATCTCATGATGAAACTTGAAGGAATAATGAGCTGCTTCTTATGGATGAGCAAAGATAGTGGTTTCTTGAGATGGAACCTACTCCTGGCGAAGATGCTGTAAACATTGTTGAACTGACAACAAAGGATTTAAAATCTTACATAAACTTAGTTAATAAGTCAGGGTCAGGGTTTGAGAGGATTGACTCCAATATTGAAAGTTCTACTTGTGGGTAACATTGCATCGCATGCTACAGAGAAATCTTTTGCAAAAGGAAGAGAATTGATGTGGCAAACTTCACTGTTGTCTTATTTTAAGAAATTGCCACAGCCACCCCAACCTTCAGCAACCACCACCCTGATCAGTCAGCAGCCATCTACATCAAGGAAAGACCTTCCACCAGCAAAATGATTATTGCTCCCTGAAGGCTCAGCTGATTGTTAGCATTTCATTTTTAGCAATAAAGTATTTGTAATTGTGGTGTGTACATTTTTTAGACATAATGCTATTGCACACTTAATGGACTTACAGTATAATGTAAACATAACTTTTATATGCACTGGGAAACCAAAAAATTCACGTGACTCACATTATTGTGATATTTGCATTGTTGCAGTGGTCTGGAACCAAGCCCTCAATATCTCTAAGGTATGCCTGTACTCAAAAGTAGTTTTTGAATAAATGGATAATAGGTATTCATCTACTCATTCATTCATTCATCCCTTCATTCATTCAAGGCGTTTCTCTCTTTTTGGTCATAAAACTAGTTATAGGGTATCAAATAATCCTTAAAGTCTCAGTATTTGGCTCTTTTTCATGATGATGTTTGCAGAATGATTCTTGGCAACCAAAAATGAATTAAGAAAATAGATACATACATATCTCTAGAAATAGCACTATTCTGGGTACTGAAGACACTAAAATAGGTGCAATGGCTAAACTTTAAAATGCATATTGAGGCCAGGCACAGTTGGCTCATGCCTGTAATCCTAACACTTTGGAAGGCCAAGGAGGATTGCTGGAGGCCAGGAGTTGGAGACCAGCCTGGGTAACACATATCAAGACCTCGTCTCTACAAAAAAATTTAAAAACTAGCCAAGCATGGTGGCATGCACCCACAGTCCCAGCTACCCCAGAGGCTGAGGTAGAAGGATTGCTTGAGCCAAGAAGTTCAAGGTTGCAGTGAGCTATCATCACACCACTGCACTCTAGTCTGGCAACAGAGCAAGACCCTATCTCAAAATAAAATAAAATAAAAATTTAATTTTGAAAAATTTGGTAAAATAATTTTTTAAAAACCCTCTTCAAAGAAAATCTTAAGATATCTTCACTTTCAAAGGCATGGAATGGTATCTATCGTTTCTCATTACGTAGCATTTTTTGTAATATATTCAGAGAACAGCTCTTGAAATAATGTTCTAAGTGGACTATGGTCTATTTTGACAAAACCTTTAATTTTTATCAAAATTTTAAATACTTAATACCACAATCAATCTTGATTGAATAAATATTTTTAGTTGAATTAAAGGCACACTGGCTTTCCAGAATGGGCCTCCAGCACTCTTTTCTTAATTTCATTCATGATATGATCTTTTAAGAAACATGTGCTTATTTATGAGGTTTTTAAGAAAAGTTGCTTATGTCTATCAGCAATGGTTAGAAATCACTATCCAATTTATAAAAAGAGAAGTTTCTTTTGCAGGTGTCATAATAATATTTCCTTACTTTGGATTGGTTCCCTTTAAAGTCAAAAATTAGAAGTAGTCTGAGGCTTGAACAAGCCAGAAAGTTTTTCTTTCCTTTTTTCCTTTCCTTTCTTTAAATAAGCAGAAAGACAACATAATGAGGGAAGTATACAGCTCAATATTTGGGTTTGTCACGTTAAACCAGAGTTAAAAATACTACCCCTTTTTCTCTTGAAAGTTACCATCTCCTATAAGAAACATAAAAAATTATTTTGTAGTAGCTGCTTTCACTAACAGAATTCCTGCATTCTTGCAGAAGAGAAATATTCAAACTATTTTATTCTCAAAGGGAGTAGCCTGATTTAGGCTTTGGCAGGCCCTAGGAAAACGTGAGAATGGGAATAATTGGGTGCTGATCTTAATGGTAGAGCACCTACCCAAGTGGGCATGGGGTGGTTATGTGTAGACAGAGCTTGAAACAAAAAGTTCTTGTTTCCCCTCTTCATGGCATCAATTCTCTTCAAGGGAGTTCTTTGTTCTCAGAAATAGAACTAAGGCTAGGTAGCTGCAAGTTAGGCTTAGGCTGGGAGGAATCCGAAAGTCCGAAGATCTGGGAGGAGAAAAGAGTTAGGAGCCAAGACTGAAGTTAGGAGCCATTAATCCAGCTCAGGCTTCTGAACTGGAAGTGCATATCAAAAACATCTGGGGGAAACTTTTTTATATAACAGCTTTATTCAGATATAATTCATATACCATACAATTCACCCATTTAAAGTTTATAATTCAAGGTTTTAAGTATATTTGGAGTTGTGCAACCATTACCACAATCAATTTCTGAACATTTTCAATGCCCCGAATAGAAACTCCATATCCTTTAGCTATCATCTTCCAATCTCCCCCTTCCCGCATCACCTGGCAGCCACTAATCTGCTTTCTGTCTCTATGGATTTGCCTAGTCTGATATTTCATATAAATGGAATCATACAATATGGGACCCTTTGTGTCTGGCTTCTTCCACTTAGTGTAATGTCTCTGTGGTTCATCTACATTATAGCATAGACCGTTCCTGTTTATAGATGAATACTATGCCATAGTATGGCTACACCACATGTTGTTTACCCATTCATCAGCTGATGGGCATGTAGGCTGTTTCCACCTTAAGTTGACATGTGTTTTTAAGGTACAGATGGTGAGTTATCAATTAGGACTGAAAATCAGGTCCACAACAACTCCAAGAGAATCCCTGGGAATGTTTTTTGGAGACAAGTTGCAAATCTCCAAATCAACTCTTTTTACATGCCAGCTCCTATACTAGATGCTGGGCTTACCAACCAGAATGGGGCATGGTTCCTGCCTTAGATAGAATTTTGAAAGAGAGATTGAGAGAGTGTGTTTTCTTCTATAATGGTCCCCATCTTTCTTCTTTATCTTGGTTGGCCTGCTATGGAACTGGTCCAAAGTTTAGGTTTGTTGGGAGAAGATGTCAACCTAAATATTTATATGGGGACATTTGGCTTGACCTCTACGCCTAGACTTCTTACATTGTGTCACATATGGCACTCTAAGCATGGTAAACAGATGCCAAATCAAGTACAATTAGAGTTGGGGTGAAAATGCTTAATATTTTACAATTGAACATTTCTCAGGCCAAGAAATCAAAGTAGCTATGCTCCTGACAATGTGCCAAGGAAGGAGCCTGAGAGAAAGCTAACCAAAAGCAATCTAAATCTCACTTTGTTCATGTTGAGTTCTTCCTTTTGGAATTTCAACTACTTAATTATAATCCTGGAATTGTGTTTGATTCATTCTTGACAAGACCATATGTGCCCGTTTTGCTAGATTCTAGTAAAATAGATATTCCATGCCACGTTTCAACACTCTGCCATTTGTAAAATTAGCAATTTCAGGGAAGCAAAAGGCTACTTGCCATTTTGCTGGATCAGCACCTCATTCGGTCTGCTTGCATATGCTGTGAGTAGAATTAAAGAATGCACAATTTTGTCTCTAGATAAATACATTTGAATGCAAAATAGATGCAAAGCTGTGTCTTGAGAGACAGAGTTCATTTAAATCTCAAACTAGATCTCATATCAGAAATGTAGCGCTTGGGCTTAGATGAAGGCTTCCTTCTGCTCTGGAAATGTGCTTTAAGGACGAGGAAGCCTGTCCATCGAGTGGGGAGGATAGCACCAATTTTCTCTCATCTAAAGGATAATGTCAATTATGTGACTACCCTTTCTTAAAATTTCTCATAATCATTTATATTTATGTGGAGCTTTAGGTTTTTGGAATATTTTCACATATATGTCCTCATTTAATCTTTACAATGATCCAGCAATGCATAAAAGGAAAGGATCGTGTTATTCACTATACAGATACAGAGGCTATAGTTAAGTAACTTGCCCACAGTCACACGCCTCAGAGATGGTAGAGCTGGCCTTGATGTCAGATCTCGTGACACCCAGTTCAAGGTCCTTTCCACTGCCCCAATGTGTTGGGGGCCACTTTAGGATTGGCACTCTGCTGGTGTGCATGGGTCTTTGTCCTGAAAGCACACTTCCAGACTGAAGTCCCAGTTTGACTCCCTAAAAGCCTGCAGGCAGTGGAATTCGTAGGGGGAGAAGGGGAAAGGCAGTTAAACTGGGAGAAATAGAAATCTGTCTTCAGCTTTTCCCCCTTCTCTCCCTAGCTGGGATCACTCCTTCCTTCCATGTCACTGAGACTGGGAGGGCAAGGGATGGTGCTAATGCCTTTCTGCAAGTGTTTCAAAGCAACCCCTCACATTCTCCTTACCATTCCTCAACTGCACCAACAGGGGCTGAAGGAATGTGGACCAACTGGGAGCTTCCCTGTGAGAGAGACCCATGTGCTCCCACTCCCAGGGCTGATCTGGCTGGCTGTACAGGAACCACAGCAGATGTGCCCAGAGCCCTTCCCCAGGAGAGGCTGTCATCCTTTAGTCAAATTTGCAAGTGCCTTTCCTTGCTTTCTGGACTTCCGAAGAGTATAGACAGCAAGGGCCTTGAAGTCAGAGAAACCTTTAATCAAGCCTCAGCTCTGTGACTTCCTAGCTATGCAATCTTTATCAACTTAATGTCTGAGCCTCAGTTTTCTCATCTGTGACATGGGGATAATGTCTTCCACCTCACAGAATCCATGTGAGGATGACATGAGATGATGTGAGTGTCAATGTAAGAAAAGCCAAACTCTGTAAAATAATTTTAAAGAGATTTACTCTGAGCCAAATTTGAGGACCATGACCCGGAGCCACTCCCAAGAAGCCTTGAGCAGGTGGACTCACTGTGATTGGGTTACAGTTTGGTTTTTTACATTTCAGGGAGACATGGGTTACAGGTAAAGTCATAAATCAATATGTGGGAGGCATACATTGGTTTGGCCCGAAAAGGTGGGCCATCTCGAAGGGGGGGGTGGCTTACAGGTTATAGGTGGGTTTAAAAATTCTTTGACCTATAATTGGTTAAAGACATGAAGCTTTGTCTAAAGGCTTGGAATGTTTCAACATAAGGAGCTGTTATCAGAGATAAGCCACCAGACATAGATTTGTTGTGTAAATTGAGGGCGTGGTTTGTCTTGCATCCCCTTAGGCCTGTTAATGGGTTACAAAAGATGTCCCCAAGAAGGGAAGGGGGCATGATAAGGCATGTCTGACCTCCTCTTTCCTGGCAGGCAATTTAGTTTTAGGATATTCCTCTGGCCATGAGGGGGTCCATTCAGTCAGCAGGTTGGAGCGGGGTGAGCCTTAAAATTTTATTTTAGTTCGCATGAGTAAAACTCTTAGCACAGTGCCTGGCATGCAGCACTTACTGTCCATTGGAATTTATCATTTTCAGTAAATTCTCAAAGCTTTATAGTATTTATTGAGCACAATCAGCAGAAGGGATGGGACAGAAGGATGGTTTGGGTCAAGGGGGAGGCACAGTTCTGAGAATCCTCTCCAAGTTTCCTTTCTGCTAGGCAGAGACTGTCTGCTCATGGATCTGCAAATCACATCTAACTTACTTCGGTTCTCCTTATGAAAGCTTGTTAACTATAAATACTTCCCTTCCCACCTACTGAATTCTTCCTGCCACCTGGATACCATTTCCCCCTTTTTAATTCTTGCTCCGCTTGATGGCACCACGACTGGGTCTGGCCTAGGGTTTGCCCTAAATACTTACCATATGTTTTCAGTAAAAAGAAAATGGCTGTGCCCTGATTGCATTGAAAGTAGCAATCGCACATGGACTGGTAAATTTAATGGGACTGTTTTCTAAGGAACTTCCATTTGTATTTCCAGTGCCCATCACATAAAATGCAATGATCACGTTTGAACAGCAGTGTGGCTTTGAAATAAACAAAGGTCCATTCACGAAATAGGCCTTAACTGAGACATCTTCGGAGGTGTCCAGCCAGATGGTCACTATTAAAGTCAATAGGCTTTCCATGGCAAGCAGAGCCCTGAGCTCTGACAACTACCTTGAACCATTCCCCCCACGTTGGGCTACAGATGCAGGTCCAACCCATGGAGCAAAGGCAACAGAGCTATTGAGGTCCCTGAAAGGGACAAGAGACACAAGGGTCTTTTGGAGCTAATTACCCCCTATTTCGTCAGTGGGGCGTGAAGTGTTGCCACACTTTATTCTTTTTTTTCTTTCAGTCTACTTTAAAGAGCCGAGACTTTAATATAAACCCAAAGTGCTAAAACCATAGAACTGAAAGGAAAATTTAGGGCAGTGGTGAAGGGATGGATTTGTAAACACAATGTATTTTGTTCTTTAAGCCATCAAACTTCAGTACTCTCTGATTAGCCCACCTGCTGGTCCTTAGCCAGTGAATTTTGGGAAGGTAAATGCACCCAACTGAAGGGGGGTGTTGGGCTCCATTCAAAAAATAAAAGTAACTCCAACTGCAAGAAGTCTATGGCCCATGAGTGCTAAAAAGACACAAAGATTCAATTAATCTGTCATGTCCTTTCTCCTTGAGTGCGATGGGTTCTTGGCGGATGGAGAGAGCAACATAATTGGTGGGAAAAAAGCATGCTAAGCTCAAAGAAAAACCATAGGGATGGAAGCCATAATACCAAGCCCCCTATATTTTCCAAGGCAGATAAAAGCTGAAGCCTTTAGACTGCCTAACTGCAGATTGATTAGCTTACCACCCTGTATAAAGTGCTTGCCAAGAACACCATCACTGTTGGGATTCTGGCTCTCCCCTGTCTGAAACTTGACAAGGAGAATGGAATTCCATTTAATGCCTAAATGTGTAAAAGTATAGCTGTCACTTTGAGACCACGAGTGCAAAGAGGGGTTTGGGCCCAATTCTTTCTTTCTAGTGACGGTGGTAGAGTGTGTATACTTGTGTGTGTGCATATGTACACATATGTTTGTGCATTAGGAGGAGGAGGGGATGGGGAAGAAAAGGCAAGTTCTCACCAGTTCCTCTGAAAGAGGAACTGATCCAAGTGTTGAATTCTAGTTGGCTATTTAGAGGGAAGACCCAGACAAGGGAAGGTCAGAAAGTTTGGAGAACTTGGGATGGGAGTGGGGGAGGCAAGAGAGTTACATCCACAAGGGGAGGGCTGCTTTTCCCTTCAGTACACCCCATACCTCCCAATGCTGCATGCTCCCAGGATGCACTGCCTGAGCACATGTCAAGAAGGAAGCAAAAGGGGCGCCTCCTGCATACTGCAGTTTGGGACCTCAGAATGATGCAGCATCACTATGTAGAGATTGAGATTAAAATTCTATCCAACACCCATTCTACTGACCAGGAAGTTGAGGTCCAGAGAGGAACACGGACTATCTGGGGTCACTCAGCAAAATAGCCAGAAGGGACCCTTGTCTTCCTATTCACAAATTATTGCTTGTTCCACCATGCCATGTTGCCTCCTCGTAGTTAAGATTTTTAGCATTGTGCTTTTCTTTATATTTTTGAAGGTGCAATTGCTTGTGTATTACTGATTCAGGCTTCACAGCACACTGATGTATTCAAGTATTGTCCTATCTGTACTACATTATTTTAAAAAATGTCCCCTGAAGCATGTCAAAACATAGTTAGTTATTTTAAAGTGAAAAAAAAAAGGTTCTGCAAACCTCTACAGAATACATTTTTTGAGTTAGCATAATACGAAGTTGACTCTGTTAAAATCATTGAAAAGACAAGTGTTTGGCTTCAGGCTGATCTCAAGTCAAGGTGGACAAGCCTCCAAATCTTCTGATAGAGTCGCCACTATCCGGCTACAACATCCCAAGCACCCGCATTCCCAAGGCACTCAGGGAACAGAGTTGCATATCTTCATTGTAGCACTTATCTGAGGGTTTTATAATTATCTGTTTACCTCTTTTCTCCCCTAGCTGACTGTGATCCCCTAAAGGATGAGAATTTCCTCGTGTCTGTGTCTCCAGAGCCTAGCAAGGGGCCTGACCCAGAGTAAGTGCTCAGTAAATGTTTGTTAAATAAATCATTAGAATAGCATCATCCCACTTTGCAAAGTTCTTACAATCCCATTCCCCCAAGCACTGGATTATGAGCAATGTATGTCCTTGACTCTAACAATCTTTAGACTCTTTCGAGTGGCCTATCAGAAAATCAAGGTGCCATCTTGGTTCCTTTATCGTGAACGGTGAACTGGAGTTGAAGGCAGAATCCTTAAAAGGAAGATCAGCACCATTAACGAGAGGTAGTTTCTAAGGCTTTGGAAGTCCTTTCAGTGAAACTGGTGGTTAGAATTCGGGATAATTACAATGTATCTGGATATGCTTATCTGATTGGAAATACTCCTAATTAGACCCTAATTTAGACAGGTGAAGTGCTACGGAGTAGGACAGTGTTGTCCCACGTAAGCCTCTAAATCTTGATACCTAGGCCACTTTATTTCATCCAATCCAAGAGATTTTCAGTGTCAATTTCCCCATAAAATATTGTGCCCCTTTTTACCTTTGATCTGTTGAATCTGCTTTTGCCACATACTGGTTTTGTGAGCAATATGTATGCCAGGATAACATCTGTGAGCCCCACTTTCTTCATCTGTAATGTGAAGATAATGTCACTGTCAACCACATATGATTGTGGAGATGACTAAATGAGATAATGTGTGTGAGATGCCTAGTGTACTTCAAAAGTTCTCAATAAATCCAAACTATTTTTCTGCTTCTCTTGTAAATACCTCACAAGACATACTGTTCTCCTGACCTGCTGGCAAAGGTTGAACTGAAAGGGCAAAGTTGAAGGTGAGGTGGGGTGTGAGGGAGGAGGAATTCTCAAGAGTCTGGAACATGCCAGAATAATGCTGTAGAGTGCCTCATTCACACCATCCCCTTTGCTGACTGCTGCCCCACATCCCTGGGAACTCCAGAGGGCCTACACACCCACTGGCTGGTTTCTGAGTATTGTTCCTGACTCCTTGCTATTGTTTCAAGGGACAAACACAGCAGCCCATGACACAAGAGCTTGGCTCATGACTCCTGGAGAAATTAACCCACAGGAAGGACATCCTAGGGTTGCATACACTCTCCTATTTTCTCCTTCAGCCCCATTTGCAGCTTCCTCATTCTATCTCCCTTCTCTTGTGCTGGATTCATTTTACATTCTTTGATTAGTTTCACTACCTTGAAAATTGAATATTGATTATGAGATAAAGTACCAAAAAATTAACATTTTTTTATTTGAAAAGAGGAATTGGCAGGATTATCCTCTGATGGATTATACAGCAAACTTCCAAAAGCCAGACCCCCAGGCCAGCTGGACTGCGGTGCCAGGTTGCTATCTGGCTGCTATCTGTTTCCTTCTTCCCTTTGCCCAACATGGGAGTAGAGCTTAGAATGGCCTTCTCTCAGGTTCCTTGTATGCTGAAGATCTCCACTGTCACAGAGAATTTTTGCTGCCTGCACTTGAGTGTGTAGCATTGTTAAGCTCATAGCATGGTAGTCAGAAGGAAAAAGTTAAATGTGTACATACTCAAAGGATTTGAAACAAAGGATGATTCTAGGACGCCCTATGGAACCATTCCGGCAAGTGAGGAATCCTACTAGTATTTTTTTAATCGATACCTGAGGGATCCAATTAAACATGTGGGTTTTGTTTTTTATTGATAGCAAAAATGGTCCATCAGATAAATACAGGCTGAGATGTTTATCCTCTCTAGGGTAAATATTAATGCAAAGCTGTGAGGTAGATGGGGAAGCTTTTATAGAAGCTTAAGGAGTTTATAAATTTTAATTGGAACCTGTTTTGAACGAATACAATTAACATTGCTTGTAAAACAAAATACCTGTGTAACATATAATTGGAGAAATCAACTTGTTAATGAGGGCATGTGTAAAAGGCTGGTGTCGATGACAAGGAAAGCCAAACATGGTACCAGAGAAAACTACCGCGATGTTGCTATAGTTCATGGAAAATGAACCAAGTGAGAAGAGCAAAATGAAACCTGGGATATGCAAAAGTAATGACAGTCGTTTATGTAATCTGCGTATTGCTGTTGCCTAAAATCCAGGCAGCACAATGAGGGTAACAGATCTCAATAGGTTTGTGTCAGATTCCCTTTGTCATTAGTTGTCTTTAACTTGAAGAGAGACCTGGATGCATCTTTCGTCTGCCCTCACACTGTGTGGTCTGCTCACACAGCAAGGCTGCCTGCCTTCACCTCAGTTTTGCAGATGAGGGGGCACTGTAGGGTAGCAACACTTTCCCAGGAAAATAAACCTTCATTCCAAAATAAAGTTTGAGACTGGAAATTCGGAGCAGAGCAGCTCTGAATCTTCCCCCTAGAAGATTTGTGGCTAAACTTCTAGGGAGCTAACTAATATTTCAAAGACCAGCGATAACAGGTGAAAACTCGCTCTGAGCTCAAGGGAATGGCGGGGCACCAGGAACACACCTTTGCCTCTGCTTCTCGTATTCTGAGAACAAAAACACTAACCTGAGCCATTATGACTTGCTAGGTTCAGAAAAGTCTCAGTCTCAGGAAGAGTGGCTTCAGATGCCCCTTATGCTGATCAGAAGAACTAGGACTGAAGAGGGCGTGGTAAAGAAGGGGAGACCAACCAGAGGGGGAAAGGGCTGAACGCTCTCCTTTCACTGTAGTCATCAAACCAAGTCTGGGGTCTCCCTAGAGGATGCTGTCTCACTAATGAACTTAATGTCCCCACCCCCATGCCCTCCTTCCTCAGGTACATGGCCATGTGGCCTCATGTACCAGAGCCGTTCGACTACAGCTATGAGAAGGAAGCCAGGTAAAATTGATTTCAAGGAAGTCAAGATATGCCCCTGGCCAGCCCTGCCCAGTTATAGATGTTCTGTCCAGTTCGTTCTAGGCCTGAGGCTCTGTACTTGGTTAGCTAAGCAGCCAGCTTCTCTTCTTAGTTTGCCCCTCACTGGCCTCCTACTAGTTAGAACTGCCTCTCTTATGGTTTCTTAGTCTCCCAGGAAGTAGCTCCCTTTTAACTGCTTTCCTAGTTTCTTGCTCTACCTGTAGTTCTCTGGCTCTGCCCCATCTGCAAGATATTGCCTAATGGACACCCTGCCAAGAGTAGTGACCTACAAAAGTGTACATACAGGGTGCAGAGTATGGGGTATGAAGTCAGGCAGATGTGCTTTAGTATTTCAAGAATTCCTCAGAATTGCCAGCTGCTGCCTTGGATGAATGACTCCCTGAGCCTCAGTTTCCCCATCTGTAACATGCACATAAAAATAGTAATCTGCCTCATAGGATTATAAGTGATATTAAATGATATAAAATTTGTGAACCCTCTGCACAATGCCTGGCACATAGTAAGTGCTCCAAAAATGGTAGCTTTCATTAATCAGTAGATGTGACTTTGACACATGTTTCCCGGTACAAAGAGAAAGTCTCAAAACAAAGGGCTCTCGCTGGCCATGGCAGGGCATAAAACTCCAGGCTGTTATTTTTATTATTAAGTCAAAACTATATCAATAATTTATATATGAAAATCAATGGTGAACTAAAATAATTGGCTTTATTTACACCTTTCAGCCTATGCCTATTATAAAAGTATGACTCCAGTGAATAAATATGGCAAAAGGACCATTGACATATGATTTTCTTCCTCAGGCTTCTTCCCTGAGCTCGGTAGGTTGAAAGATTCTGTGGGAGCTGCCAACGTGTCAGCTCTGTGACAGTGCCACAATTGTCCCTTGTCAGTCATGTCCATTCCCACCCCCCACTGCTTAGAACCCTGCCATGAGCAGGTGTGCAAATACCTGGATACCACAAGCTACTTGGCCCGAGGAAAAAAATGCACCAGAGGCTGGAAGCCTCAACACTTTACTTGGCCTCATCCTAAGGGCAGACGCTGAAGCCCACGAGTTGCTATACTGGTGGGTACAACCAGCAGGGGTCAGCGTGTCTAGCCATGCCCACTGCTGTTCTCCTGCTTAACCCATTCATAAGACAGAGGGGATTGGCTGTGTTGGTCTACTGAAGTGGTAGTTTGGACATTCAAATTGATTCCTCTTTAAAGCAGCTTGTTGAGATAGGCAGATTTATACCCTATATATTCAAACTTCACCAAAATGGAAGTCCACCATTACAGTGTACACAGAGGAAATTCTGGTATATATAGCTTATATATAGCTAATGACTGCCACTGTCCACAGATGTTCAGTGTGCTTCCCACAGGATAATAAGAAAGGGAAGGCAGGCTAGAGGGCTAAAAGGGCCAGGACCCATCCTGCAAAAAAGGTCCAAATATGAAACCTCAGGATTTGAGATAAGCCTGTTTGTTTAGTGGACTGCATATCTGGTAAACGTGGAATGTCAGCTCTATACACATGTGGCCACCTTTGGCTTTCACTGGTCTTTGTCACTTTGACCTGCTGGTTGTACCCAGAGCACAACATGGGAAATCCAATGTCAAAAAGTACATCTTCCCTTAAGACCAGTCCTGTAAGTGTGAAATCCCAAGGTTTAGGAAGCAAGAGGAGGGGAGAAGTCGCAGGGTCTGAGATCATCTCAGCAAGATATGGCCCAACAGCTCCTCTCCTGCCTCCCTGCCTCCCTCTGGCCCCCTTGTGGCAGGCCAGTCTCTCACCCTGTCCACTAGCAGCTTTCCCAGCCTCAAGAGCTCTTACCTGAAATATCTCAGCTAAATACACACCTTCCCCTAAAAGGCCAAACCTCTAGATCTCCCCACTCCCCCAGCCCCATGTATACCTCATCTCTATGGAAAAGGCATTTCATTAGGGTCACAGACCAGGCAGAAGATGGATCTGAGGACCAGAGCTCCAGAGTTTCCAGCTCATAAATGGGAAAAGACTCCTGCCCCTACTCCCACAATTCAAAACTGCACAAAATGTTTGTGTGTCTCGACAGCCACATATTTTGTAAAGCAGATGAAATTTAATATTTCCCAGGCATTCAAATTTAGTTCCAATACACAAACAACACCCACTAAAGGCCACCTTGGTTAAACAGATATAATGGACTAGGGCTTATTACACAAAATTTTGCTTTCAAACAGGATATTGTATCTACATCAGCAAGAAGACATTAATATGAATATCATCCCTGTAGATCTCTGGTATCCTCCTAATCTTGATATTCTAACATTTTATACTTCTCTACAGAAATTTCCTTTTTGGGGAGAACAGGGTGTTACGGCAGTATCTGCTGAAATTAGGCTTTGCCTTGTATGCCACATTCAAAATCAACTTCTCGGAATCGTGGTGTACCTAATAAGAGAAATTGAGTCTATCTTACAAATAGAAACTAATCATTCATCCTCCCCTCCTTGCAGAGAAGGTTCTGATTAAGGAAAGGAAAATAAGAGGAACTGTAAATTCATCTAACCAATGCTGTTACTACTTCTAAATTCTTCCTGATCCCTCAAAGGCACAAAGTGAATCTCTTAGCTAAAAATGCCACAAAAGCCTCATCTCATTTGTCTTACATGGACTTGTGTCATTTCTTCTTTTATAAATCAATCTCCACACACAAACTCACAGAGTCAGAGTTTTAAAATGGTAGTGGTGATAATCTGGGAGTAATTCCTGAACTCTCCATCCCAGTGATGTTCCAGAGACACAGCTAAATGTCCTAGAGCAGGGGTCAGCTAGATAGTAAGTATTTAGGCTTTCCAGGCCATAGAATCTTTGTCACAATTCTGCTGTTGTACAGCAAAAGCAGCCATAGATAATCCATAAATGAATGAGCATGGTTGTGTTCCAATAAAATTTTATTTATGGACACAGAAATTTGAGCTTCATATAATTTCCCCATGCCATGAAATAGCACTCTTCTTCTTCTGATTTTTTTTCAACCTTTTTAAAACATGAAAATCATTGTTAGCTCAAGGGCAAGCTAAATTTGACCTGAGGGCTGTGGTTTTCCAACCCCCGTCCTAGAGGAAAAATGTGTAGCATCTTGTACTATTCCTAACTGAGGGGGTAAGTAAATAACCATAATTATGATGACATATGAGCTCATGATATGTGCCAGGGATTTCGCTAAGCTAGTTAAATGTGAGTCTTTAATCTTCACAACTAACCTTTGTGATTGGGCCTACTGTCTCCATTTTACAAATGAGGAAATCAAGACTCAAGACAGGTGAAATGACTTGCCCAAGTTTGCACAGCTTCTAAGTAGTAGAGCCGGGATTGGAACCACATCTGACTGACTCCAGGGTCTATGTTCCTTATCACCCCCACATACTCTATAGAAAGGGAGTGTCAAACCCACACTAACTAAACTACCCCAACAGTGTGAAATCCTGTCCCAGAAAGATGTAAATACAATGGCTCCAAATGAAAATAATATTCAGGTACATGAACTAGTGGGTCTGAGACAAACATGATCCAGTTAAAATCTAAAGAGTTGAAACTTGATTTTCATTACATTTTCAGCAAAGCATTTAAAGTGCTCAATTCTTTTCATATCTAACTGAGATAAAAATAATAAAGAGAGCCTAAAGAGAAAAGGGGCCCGATGAGTGGAGCTAAAGGGAGATGAGTGCTAAAGGGGAGGGAAAGAGGGAGTGGGCAATGTCAGGGCTCATGCTTATGGGGGCTTATTTCTGTCTTTATTCAATTTCTGGTGCTCTTTATCGAGCTCAGGTCAGAGCAGGCAAAATTGCTGAATGTGGCAAAATTGAAAATGTTAACACCTTAAAAGACATGAAACAAGTCAAGAAACAGCTGAGAGATTCTTCACTGTGAGGAGCAAGCACACTAGGAAGAGAAAAGTCACAAGACGTGATTTTGGCTGAAATGCAAGCACTGTGAAAGGACAGCGCAGAGAGTAACTGAAGGCAGAGGGTACCGGGCATCGCAGCAAAACAGCACTAGCGCTGAAAGGCTCCTGGGAAGGTCATGTCACAGCTGAGAGAGTGCTTTGCCTTGCAATCCCTCCAGAGGGCTGGGAGAAACTCAGCAGCAGGGTTTGGCCATTAGCTCCCAAAGAGAAGGCTCGCGAATCCTCTTCTGTGACAGTGCGCACAAGGCTCCCCAGCCTACAAGACAATTCAAATTTGGCTTGGCTTGGTGCATTTACTTTCAGACTAGAAGTGTCTCTGCAGCCTTTCTTTGCCTGTCGGGAAATCTCACCCTTGTGGAGCTGCTGAGAAAATGGCTTTCTCTAAATCCTTGTTCCAGAAGATCAGGCAGGTGAATGAAAATCACTATCTGAGTAAGATGCAGGATGAACAAAAACAAGAGAGAGATACAAAAGGGGAGATGTTCCACTCAAACCCCCAACTACTCCCCACAAACCCCTTTTCACATTTCCAAATGTCACACTCCACACTTAAATTAACATGCCTTTCTTCCTAGCAGAGAAAAAGTATCCAATCTGTTTTGATATTTCAAAATGTGCCTGTGATACAAATGATTCCTGTAACCGAAGGCCATGGGGCAAAGGAGATTATTTGATATTGAAACTCTGCAGTTCCTTACACTTCTACCCCATGTGTCTTATTTGCCTTGAGAGGACATTATCTGGCTACTCTACTAGCTTGGGCTCACAGCTCCACTTTCTTCCAAATCTCAGTACTTGGAAAGTCTGCATTGTCAAAGACACTGGGGAAAGAAAGCCTTTTGGAAGCAAATGATACTTTACAGAACTCTAGGACCCTATCATTGCTTTTAGGGTTAAGATCCAAATCCTACCCACTAAAATAAGGAAGACGACAATGTGGTGTTAGTTTAAATTCTATCCCCTAAGTAAAAACAGTCCAAAAAATGGCAAATGAGGAAACTATAACTAAATGGCTAAGAGATGCTAAATAACTGCCCCAATTCCATGTGTACAGCACTCATGTGGTGGTTCTTAGGTCAGTGCACTTGACCACAGTCTTTACTCTAAGTGGCTCTCTCAGCTGCGGCAAGGGTAGGCAATGACGACCACACCACTATCTCCAGACAAGATTGCATTAGTGACAGTTACAGCTATTCCCAGATTTCACAAATGTGGAAACTAGGGTGTCTCATGCATCCAAGGCAGGAAGTAGGTGGGACCCAGGCATTCATTTTTTTAACAAACCCTGTCAGTGATTCTGATGCAGATGGTTCGGGGATCACAACTGGAAGAACATAGTTTATCCTACTCAATCAAAATCTCTGAAAGTGGATCCCAGGTATCTGCAGAAATTTATTCAACAAATACATTTTGAACACCGACTATGTGGCCAGCACCATGGTTGGTTTCAGGGATACAACAATGTCATGGTCCCTGCCTTTACTGAGCTTGGGCATTACCTGCAGGTCTCTAATCCCACATTTCAACTAAGGGTCTGAGGAACAAAATCCTCATACAACTGGCTGAAATAATTAGAGTTTCTTCTTATAGTTTCTTTTCTTTCCTGTCCATGTTCTCCTTGCTTGGATTACTATTCTAAGAAAGGTCTCGTCCAAGCAATAGCCTCAACTTTATGATCCTATCACATGCCCCATAAACCATCAAGATGCTTCATTTCCATTACTATGAGCTTCCCCAGGACAGAAATACATATTATAACGAGCAACAGAAAACAAACCAACAATGCCTTCTTGACCTGCATTGAAAAATACTTTGTCAGCTTTAATCTAACTGCATTGTTCTTTGTAAACAAGTAAATGATTATATGAGATTGCCTGAAAAACACACAGCTCTAGTTTAAGCCTCTGCCTTCAAGAGATCGAGAGGTCTGAATCATAAGCTAGAGGTAAAGAAAAGGATAAGAGCTCCCCCACACACAGTCCCCAGTTTTCTGAACCTTCCATGACGCCAGTTCCAATCTTGGTGTCTGGAGATGCTAGAATAATATTTCTAAAAATGTCAGTGGATTGCCTGCATCAAAATCACTTGGGGTTGCTTGTTAAATATGCTGATTCCCAGGCTTTGCCTAAATCTACTGTACTAGATTAACTGCATTAGTGGACCCAATTAATTGACTCTCTATAGCCATGCCCTTTGCCCTCTAACTTCATAGGCCCCTCCCACTCTGAATCTGAACTCAGTCATGTCACTTGCTCTAGGCTCTGAACAACCCAGGAAACCCCAAACAAGCCAAAAGGGTGGCTCCATAAGGATTTTTTTTGTTGTGGTAAAATATATATAACATAAAACTTATAATTTTAACTATTTTAGGTATATAGTTCAGTGGCATTAAGTACATTCACAATGTTTTGCAACCATCACCACCATCTCCAGAACTTTTTTCATCTTCCCAAACTGAAAGTCCATACCCATTAAACACTAACTTCCCCATTTCCCCCTCTCCCAGCCCCTGGCAACCACTATTCTCCTTTCTGTCTCTATGAATTTGACTACTCTAGGTACCTCATATAATGGGGATCATGCAGTGTTTGTCTTTCTGTGACCGGCTTATTTCACTAGCATGATGGTCTCAAGGTTCATCCATGTTGTAGCAGCTGATAGGATTTAAAGCTGAATAATATTCCAGTGTGTGTGTGTGTGTGTGTGTGTGTGTGTGTGTGTGTGTGTATGCCACATTTTGTTTATCCATTCATCCACTGATGGACACTTGGGTTGCTTCTACCTTTTGGCTATTATGAATAAAGCTGCTATGAATATGGGTTTGCAAATATGTGTTTCAATCTCTCTGCTTTCAGTTTTTTGGGTATATATCCAAAAGTGGAATCACAGGATCATATTGTAATTCTATTTTTAATTTTTGGAGGAACCACCATACTATTTTCCATAGTGGCTGCACTATTTTACATTCCCACCAGCAGTGTAAAACGGTTCTAATTTCTTCACATCCTCGGCAATACTTATTTTAAATTTTCTCTTAATAATAGCCATCCTAATGGGATCACCTATAGTGGTATCCTATAGTGATTTAGATTTGCATTTCCCTAATGATTGATGGTGTTGTGCATCTTTTCATATGCTTATTGGCCATTTGTGTATCTTGTTTAATAAAGAAAAGTCTATTCTAGTCCTTTGCTCATTTTTAAATTGAGTAGTCTTTTGTTTGTTGTTGTTGTTTCCATAACGATTTTATATAGTGTAAAAAAAAGCAAGGTTTATTAGACAGGTAGAGAATTCTAAATTAAAAAACGAACTAGTCATAAATGCCTCAGACTCTGTTGAAAAATCCCTTAGTTTATCTATGCCCCTGTGCTTCCTGGTTGCCTAACTTCACTCGGAGGAAGGGCTCAAGTTCATAGCTAACCCTCTCTCTGTGGTCCAGCTTCCATGGTCTCCTGCTTCCTCCATAATCTTTCATTATCAGTTATTCCCCAACTTCTCCCCTGCTACTAGCTGCCTCTTCACTGACTCACTACTCTCTGCCAAAATAGATGCTCAGCTTTCTCCATGCTAAAGGAAAGTTCTTCAGGATCTGTTTTGACTTCAAGATTCTACCATCTCTCTACACCTTACCAGATATGTTTCTAGAAAGAGTTGTTTATACTCAATGTCTCCAGTTCTCGGTTTTCAAACTACTGCCATATGATTTCCACCCATCATATTCTACATGATCTGCTTTCTATTCCTCAATAACCCCTTTAATTGCTAAATCCAAGGGGCACTTCTCAGTCTGTGTGACTTAGCCACTCTGTACCACTTGGCAATGCTGACCATCCCTTTCTTTTTGAAATCCCCTTCTCCTATGATTTAGGTGAGCTCTCTCACTCACTCTTGGTCCTCTTGTTAGCTCTCCAACCGCTTCCTCTTCGTTGGGGTTGTTTGCTACATTTCTTCTGCCCACATCACACTTAATTTTCCCCAGGGTTCTCTGTTTTTGTTCTCCCTCAAGCTTCAGATCCATATATCCATCTGCTTACTGGACATTTGCACTTGGAGGACTTAGGGAAATTTTGACTGTGATAAAATTGAACTGACTTTCCTTCCTTCCTTAAACCCATGCCTCTGTCCAGGAATCCTGCCTCAGTGAGTAACAGCTCAATCCACCACAACATACAGGCTGGAATACCATAGCATCATTGTTGACTCTCCTTCATTCCTCCCCTGATCACATCAGATTGGTCATACGTCCTGTCTAATCAACCCTTCTCTTATATTTGTCCGCTCCTCTTCATTACTGTGCTCCGCGGTCATGTCCTCACTACATTTAATGTATTTAAAAAGCCTCACCAGGAGTTTGAGGTTGCTGTGAGCTAGGCTGACGCCATGGCACTCTAGCCCGGACAACAGAGTGAGACTCTGTCTCAAAAAAAAAAAAAAAAGCCTCACAATTGATTTTTTTTGCCACTGATCTCTCCTCCGTTTAAGACATCCTTTACTCTGCCACCAAAGAAAATAAATAAATGAATAAATAAGTAATTGGATAAATAAACTACAAGGAAAACATGTTTTGCCCACGTTCAAGAACATTCAAAGCTCACATTTTCCTTAACGTCCAAGCTGGTGTAGAAGTCCAGGGGTTGATGTGGGATGTGGAGAAGACCTGGGCATTAGGGTCAGAGAGAGACCTCAGTTTGAACTAGACTCTGCCATGTACTAGGAGCGATATTGTTCAATTTTCTTCACCCCTCTACACCTGCTTCCTTAGGATGACGGTGAGAATCAAGTGAGTTATCTATATATATTACATGTTCATTCTGTACTCGGTACTTTACAGAGCCTGGTATATAGAAGTTGCTCAGTAAGTATCAATTCTCTTCCAGTTTCCTATTGCGCACAGTCCCATCAATATTTTCAGGCTCATCTCCCAGGACATCTCCCAAAACCCTATGCTCTGGACACCTGTGACACTTACCCTTTTCCCAACCGTGGCAATTACTTTCTTTCCTTTGCTTCTGCTGTTACCCGAGCCTGGAATGCCTTCTCTCACTCTCTTCAGCCTGATGAAATCCAACTCACATTTCAAAGCCCAAATCAAATGCCACTGCCTCCTTGAAGCCTTTCCAGCACCCTCTGTGCTTCACGCATACTTCATTTGGGCACTTCCTGTTGTTGCCTTGATTTATGGCTACATATCTGTGCACCTGCCTTCCTCACTTGACTGTGAACTTCTTAAGCAGATGGACTCTGTCTTAAATATCTTTTTTATACCCAGCACCTAAAACTCAAAAATACATGTTGGATCAAATTAAATAGAAACTATGTATGAGGACAGTCAGGATTTAAAACCTGAAAAACAAATATTTAAAGCATATTTTAGGATATAATGAAATATGTGTTTTCATATTTAATAAAAGGTAATAAAATAATGATAACAATCACTTATGTAGTGATTACTCTGTGCCAAACCCTATTCTAAGTGCTCTCTATATAAACTCATTTAATCTTCACAACAGTCCTGTAAGGTAGTTACAATTATCATTCCAATTTAACAAATGAGGAAACTGAGGCTCAGGGAGGTTAAGTAACTTGCCTGAGGTCGTACAGCTTATAAAAGGTAGAGCTTAGAGTTACATCCAAGCAGTCTGTCTCTAGAATCCATGCTCTTAGCTGCCACTCTGTTCCAAAAGTTTGCATTGCAATTAAGATTGCAAGAGGCTAAGATGGCAGAATACATGAGCTCTAGTCTTGGTTCTGTTATCAAATGAGAATATTACATCTGATGATCTTTTTGGTGCTTCTCGGTATCAACATTCCATGATGCTATGATAGGTATGATTTATCTGCCTGGTGTCTCTTTCAATAGTTTATTAACCTCTCAAAGGCAGGTCCTGTGTTTTAGTTAAATGTGTATTCCCACAGTGATGGGAAGATTGGATAGTGCTGGCTAAAGGATATGGGGTTTCTTTCTGGAATGATGAAAATGTTCTAAAATAGACTGCAGTGATGGTTGCACAACTCTGAACATACTAAAAACCACTGAACTGTATGTTTTAAATGAGTGGATTCTATGGAATATTTATTTATTATTAATATATCTCAATAAAGCCATTATCAAAAAAATCATATCCCCAGGAGCCAGCACATAGCATTGCTCAACAAATGTTTTTTGAGTGATGAACAGTCGTACTACATGGATTTTAACCTTCAGATTCTGAGTCTATTAATGGAACAATTTGTACCTACTTACTGGTACTTTCCATATGTGAACTGGCACTTCTAAAAGTGTATTCTATTTGGCAGTTTAAATAACCCCCTTACCAATTTACTTTCTTCTTGTCATAAACATATCAAATTTGTTCTTTACACTGTCTGGATTATTACCTTTGAATTAATAGTGGCTCAATTAAAGAGGTTTAACTATATTCCGGATAACAATGTTCACTGTCACGCTGCCCAGGAACAGATTAAACTAGCCCCCAAGATTCAATAGTTCTAAATTGCTCTGAGTTCTTCAAGTGAGAGATCTAATAGGAAAAGACGGTGTCACTACTGTAACTATTCTTCAGGTACAAAATTAGTTATTTCAACCACATAGGTAGGGAGTCATTGCCAATGACACTTTTCCACCTCAAAGGAAATAAAAGCAGCATATTAATTCCTGGCAAAATAGTTTGTTCAAGGGTCTCTACTGGAGGGCAGTTTTCTTAAAATATTTGCTGGCTTATAATTAGCTCATGTATCTGATTAATTTAGAAAGAAAGAAAGACAAAAAAGCAAAAAGACGTCAACTTTGAGACCAAAGGTTAAGCTACTGTACTTGAGAAAACCCAACTGGAAAGCCAGTAACTTTGGAGTTCACTGCCAACAAAGAGTAATCAAGCTTCTGGGCCCTAGGAAGTCTCCTCGCCAGCTGGGTTCTGTGCCTCCGTACAAAGAAGCCCATCAGCCGGGAGGCAGGCAACAAAACCAGCATGGACTCAGGGCTCTAATCGGCAGTGATTAGAGAATAAAATGAAAAGTAAAATAAGATCGCAGCAGGTAAAATTAGGGGAACAGTGGAGGCCGCAAAGTTAAGCCTTGGAACATGTAATCAAGGTGATTAAAAACTCAAGCTGCTCCACCTTGTTACTCACCAGCTCGCCAACTCACCATGCACTCTTCACAATCACAGCCAATTGTTCAGATTTTTAAAAACGCTCCATCCTAAAAACTCAACTACAGTCAACTTGTATGGGAGCAGTTGAACAGGACTTACATCTCCCTCACCTTCACCTCAGTTAGC
The DNA here is from genome assembly GCA_963574885.1 of Lepilemur ruficaudatus. NCBI lineage: Eukaryota > Metazoa > Chordata > Mammalia > Primates > Lepilemuridae > Lepilemur > Lepilemur ruficaudatus. The sequence goes on along the minus strand of CAUYRT010086324.1, from coordinate 9,534 downwards.
CAGCCATACCATATAGAGACCTAGATTTGAATCATGCCAATACACAAAGGATTTGGGTGGCATCTGGCTGGTCACTTGGAAATAATAGGCAGGGGGAATTATGCACAGTATAATCAGGACATGAAACACCACATAGATTCATGGAACCTGTAAAGTTATCTAGCCTGTACTCAGGGGTACCTTATAACCAATTAGAACAATCTAGTGAGCCAGTTGGGAGAAGAATGGGCTTGGAGATCAGTGCAACAGCCCTCTAGGGAGCCCTGATTGAAAGCAAAATGCCTATGCTTCGCCTAAGCCACGTGTCTTTTAAAAAATCTGATGAATTATCTTTTGACCATGTTCTTTTCATTCATCCAGCCAAGATTTATGGAGTCCCTACCACGTGCCTCAGCCCTTTGAAAATGATTCCTAAGATGAAATCTACACAGAGCCAGCAGTATGCAATAAATTCAACTCAACAAATATCAATAAACATCTACTATGTGTCGGGCACTGTACTAGGAGATATGCAAGTAAATAAAAAGGAGCTTGTAGTCAAAAGTGATTAAAAGCAAAGTTTTAGGAGCCAGACTGCTTGGCTTCAAATCCCAGTTCTGTCACTTACTAGCTTTGTAGCTTTGGACAAGATACTTCTGGTAGTCTCAGTTTCCCCCTCTGTAAAATGGGCATAATAATCATACCTACATCCTATAGCTGTAGTGAGAACAAAATGAGTTTGCTTATATTCAGGCATTATATTCATGCCTGGGGCACCGCAAGTGTTGTATGCACATTAGGTATATGTGGAAGTGATTAACCATATTTGTGCATTGAACTTCTTCAAGAAGCTGGCGAAAACTCTGGCCTATCTCCCAAGAATATATACACATATTTTTGCATCTAATTTTAAGGACTTTATGCATTCTTCGGGCCTCCAAAGACCTAGGTCCTAGGCGAAGAACCTGAGTTTTGGGAGACCTCCCCAAAAGTCTGTAATCCCAATACTCTTGTGCCCGCATCCCCAGTTATTAATCGTTGTATTGGGGTGACAAACCCATTTGGCTTTCCAGAGAGACAATGAAGGGTAGCAGTTAAGAGCATGGACTGCAGGGTATAAGAGCTCTATGTTCCAAGCCTGACTCCACCACTTACTGGTGGGTTGTGTGACTTCAGGAAAGTCACTTAAGTATTTTGAGCCTCAATTTTCACATCTGCAAAACAGAACATTAACTGCATCTCTCCCATAGGGTTGGTAGGAGGGGTAATACATATAATGCTTTGGTGTGTGCCTGGCACCAGGAAAACAAACTCTGCATAACTGTCATGAATATTAATGATAGCCATTGGGGATAGGCAATAACTCTTGCTAAAATAAAGAATGATGGTCAGGAAGGAACTGTTCTGCACTAGGATTAAAATGAGCACCTGAAGGTTTTGTCTCTTGAAAATTATAAGCAAAAGTTTCCCACCTACAACTAAATGTCTATTCATCTGTAATGGAAATGTGTGCAAAACTAAGTCAGGGCTCGTTGTGGAAGAGCAAAAGGCAAGAGGTTGTTGTCCACTGACTTTCTCAATACATAAAAGACAATCTATTTTCTATATTATCAGAGCTAATGCAACATGCCGAGAGAAATAGGTAGGTGTGACCAATTGGGAGTTTCTTTCCATTCCAACAGACTGTTGAGTATCTCACCATATCCTTTGTCATCCAAATCAGCAGTGAAAAGCACTGTCAGCCAACCCCCAGCGCATTCAGCAGATAGGTTGCTTAATTAAATATGCCACTGAATGGGCTATAGAATTCTATTGCTTATTCTGACAGGTGAAAGACAGAAGGGACAATTTCCTGGGTTTTCATTTAAGATGTATTTTCAATGTATCCTCCACAGAGTGTGTGCCAGGCTGCATTAATTTTTATAAGTTTTTTTGCCCTAAACCCAACTCTACACAGAATGAGCTAGTTGATGAAAACAAGTCTAAAGTCAGTAATGCCTCCATTGTCCCCACACTGAGAACCAACATGCAATGGATGGATTAGGCCATTATGAAAAATTTAGACAATGCTGCAAAGCAGTGTTGGGAAATAGCCTCTCTTTCCACCATTCTCAGTATTAACGCCTTTAAACTAGGAGTGGGGAACTGTTCCTTAGTACCAATTGGAGGTATGACATTTGCATACAGCAAACAGAACTAACAGGTTCTGAACGTGCTGAATTTAGAGATGAAGTGAATATTGTTAAATAAAGACTTACTTAACCTGGGATTCACCCAGCTTTGAAAAGAAAATGCTAGAAACAAAAAACTAAATACAAAACAATACAGCAGTCTGGTTAAGAGTACAGGTCTGGTTTTGTATGCTTTCTGAAACATTAAGCTGGGAGCTCACCAGGGCCAGCTGGTGTCCAGGCCCCGTCAGTACCACTTAACTGCATGTGATGTGTACAAAATCCAATACTCAGAGAACTAAGAGTGTGACCCATGCTTCCTTGAGAGACAACCTTTCTGAAATAAATGGAAAAGAAAGACAAGGTCTCAGATCAGCATTCCCTTTTGGAAGAGTTTGAGAACTGGGAAGACGTCCTCCCTCCCACTTTCCCACCTGGAGACAGAATTGTAGTTGACAAGCCTCAGGTCACCTGCATTCCCAGAGCCAATCACTTGACCTGCTAAATAACTGAACTTACAAAAGAGCCCTCTCCTGCATCCCACTTTCCCCCCTTTAGTTTAAACTGCTGAATATGTGATAGCGCGAGTCCTTAATGCTGGGATTGCAACAAAACACACTGATAGAGCCCACCCAGTAGCTTAGCAACTGTTTTTATTTCTTTTGGCTGTTTTGAGAAGTAGAGAAAAGAAAAAGAGCTTTGTCAAAGTGAATGTCACGCCACCATATTTCTTTCCACTTCACGGGGGTGTGGGTGAGGAAGGGGCTTGGCCAAATGTTAACTGTGAGCTGTGAAGCGTTTCATTCTAAGGCCCAAGAGAGGATACAGGGCAGCAGGGGTGGCTCTTCCCTTCTGTTAGAAAGCACTATGCAAACTGGCTGTTCTAGTAGGCACCTTGAGCCTCCCCCGCCTGAGGTCTATTGAAGGTAAGCAGGCTATGCCTCTGAGTGCCAGGCATTTCAGAAAAAGAGTTTGGGAGTCCAATCTTGTCAATCCTAAGCCCCCCTGTTTCTTTGCTATTGTCTTTGTACAAAACAGACACATGAAACACCATAATAGACAGGGCCCAATCCAAAGTGATCACCCCTATTTTAAAGTGCAAAAAGTTTGGCACTGCATAGGTCTAGCCTAAAGCCAGGATAGATAAGACAGGTAGTGGGGTGGGGGGCAGCCAGAGGGCCAGGAACAATCCCTATAGATTTCTGAACCCGGGGGATGGAAGAACGGAAAAGTGATCTTCATCATAGGCATCAAAGGAAGTCCATGTGACATGTGGCAAAGGGGAACAGAGAGCAGGCTGAAGTCCAAACTATAAGACTAGCATGCAGAAAACAGTGAAGCTATCCAGGGACGTGGGGGCAAAAAGACCTTCAGATGGCTGCTATCGAGAACCACTGGCATGAGCTAAATCCATGATGCTGCGTAAGCGTGAAAGCCTGCTCTGGTTATTGATAGGAATATTTGGGGTAATGGGGCATGATCACTGTAATCAACCATAAGTTGGAGCAAGGGCCTGAGCTTTTCTTCTATTCAATCAGAATTGACTGATCATTAGGCTGACGGCAGGGTTTACAGTGTTGGTGTGATGGCACGCTGGGCAGGACGTTTACTCTAACTTCACCACTTTGAACTGAAACAGTATGAATGTCCTGTTTCTACCCTCCACAGCCCTGGGCACTCAGTGTCACTGCAAGGAGGGGATAGTAGCATCTTCTGTTGGCATCAGTTCCCATTACAAATTAGGGTTTAATTATGAAATTCAGATCCCCTCCTTTTTAAAGTGATTTGACTGATAATTCTCACCACTTCCCCCCATCAAAAAACCCTCATTAATAAAGATATACAACATTCCTTTTGAATACTTATTTAAACATTTTTAATGACTGAGAGTTAATCAAAAGCAGTTTTTGCTGACGCTAATGAAATCATAGTTCCTGCTTCCCTTTCCCATTCTTTGGAGCTAAGAGGAGGAATCTGAGTGCCCCTCGCTCAGGCCCTCCAGCCCCCGGGGGCCAGGTTCTCAGGGTCCAACACCAGGACTGGAGAACACCAAAATGAAGAGTCTAAAGGAGTTCAGTTGTATTGCATACAAGAGCTAATGCAGTAGTTAAAATGCACTTGGTATGTGCCAAGAGTTGCTCTAGCACTTGGTAATACAAACTCATTTAATCTTTATAATACCCCTAGGACATAGGTACTCTTATTGTCCTGGTGTTACAGATGAGGGAACTGAGCCACAGAGAGTACAAGTGACTTGCCAAAAGTCAGAAAGGTATTAATAAGTGGTAAAGATCCATGTCATGGAATCTCAGAAGAGCTGGCTCTGTCCAGTAGGCCAAAGTGATTTATGTGTCCCTTTCTTTCGTAGGCCCAGAGCTACTTCTACCTCCATCCCTGTCCATGGTCCCAGAGAGGCCAAACCTCTCTGCTTTCAGGGGCACATCCTTCTCAGCATCTCAGGCTTGCACTGAGTAGCTGGGCAAACTGAGACCACGTAGGAAAAAGAAGAGTAAGGCCCAGAACAATCACCCCCCATGCTTTGGCTAAAAGGAAGGAATACTGGCAGCTCCCCAAGCTCTGCCTGGGCTCCTGATATGTGCTATATCACTTTCAAATATATACAGATTATTACCCCAATACTTCACCTGAAGTGTCCTAATGAAATATGAGTGGATATTAACTAAGCTGTAAAATCCATAAAAATGCTGCTTTACAAGAGACATTTACCTATGAATCAGCAGTTGGGTTAATTCATTATTTAGTAGGCTTGTTATTTATAGCATATTACAGCTTGGTAAATTATTTATATGTGCTTGTTTCTGTGCATGATTTTCCCTTAAGAGAGGAAAAATGTTTATCAACCATACAGGGATGTTGTTTCAGCCAGAGGCCTGTTGTTAAAGTAGCTTGGGCTAGTTTCTCTTTCTTACTTCCAGCTCAAGGCTCCCATCTGGAAGGTCCAGGGGATAGCAGGGGGGTATAGCTCAGGGTAGAGCATTTGACTGGAAGGTCCAGGGGCTGACAGAAATGTAAGCAAATCAGGCATTTAGCCATTATGGGGGAGCTAATAGTCCCTGTAGAGTAGCATTTCCCACTGTGTGTTCTGCCACAAGGCCCATGAGATATGTGCTATGCAATAAGGATTCTGTAGGCAGATAAATTTGGTTAATACTGGGTGAAAGACAGTTTTAAAGCCGCAGTACTTTGAAAAAAGTTTCAAAGCTGTGCAGCCTCAGTATACTAATGTGTCTCTTAAATCTCTAAGAGGAAGATATAGAATGACTTATTTTACTATGGAGTCCTTTTTATGCACCAACCTATGGGACCAGAATCCACTTTAGAAACATTCCCCTAAGGAAAAGCATTTCTCATGCTGGAAGGGAACTTACATTTGGTAAATTGGGGGCCTGAACTCTGCCACTTTGTCTCTCTCTGGCCAACTCTGAAGTGGAATGGTCAACATGGACCAATCTATTGACGTAACACGGAAGCTATCTAGTCCAGCTACACCTAAGATCTGCACCACATCGTTCAGCCTACTCTGCTGTTCTTTCTGGTTTGTTAATTGCTTCATGGTTTATTTAGTCCTGTTTTCTAAAATTACTATGCTTCACTATGGCAGGGTCTGTCTTCTGCCTCTTTGGTCTCTCCTTTCACTGCATAAGCATGACAAATACCAGGTCCCAGCAGAGGCAAGAATAAGCAGCAAATGTTAAGTAGCAACCAGCTATTTCAGGCCTTAGCTTTCTAAAATATTTTTTTCTTCCAAAGAAAGTAGAAAAGCAACAGTATATCATTGGACAAAGAAGGCTGGAGCAAGACTATAAAGTTAAATGATGGCGGAAGTCAGAAGAAAAAGGGTAAAGGAATTAAAAGTGTTGGGACCTTTGAAACCAGACTTAAAGTGGCTGACCGCCCTTTTTTGTGAACAGTTTGTCAGATAAGGAAGGCAGCATGACCACCTTCCAGAAGGCCTACTGTATGATTACCGTTAAGCATATTTTTACAGTGAGCACTTTTATTCTATGATCTGTTCTCCAACCAGAACCATATTCTAAGTAAAGGATACCATTAAACTTTAACTTTAAAAGTCATTGCTGCCCGGGCATGGTGGCTCATGCCTATAATCCCAACACATTGGAAGATTGAGAAAGGAGGATCCCTTGAGCCCAGGAGCTCAAGACCAGCCTGGGTAACATAGCTAGACCCCCATCTCTACAAAATATTTCTAAAAATTAGCCAGGCATGGTGGTGCATGCCTGTAGTGCCAGCTACTTGGGAGGCTGAGGCAGGAGGATAGATTGACAGGAGGTTGAGGTTACAATGAACTATGATCTGGGCCACTGCACTCCAGCCTGGGTAACAGAATGAGACCCTGTCTCTTAAAAGAAAAGCAAGGATTTTTTTTAAGTCCTTGCTTTTCTCTTAAATGTGAGTTTATAAGATTTGCTACATTCAAAAGTGCCATCTTATTATATTCAGTAGAGTCAACATTTTTTTTTCATTTGAAGGACATCTGATTTTGTCAAAATCCGTAAGACCATATAGAGTCAGCTTACTACAGACTCATTTTATAACAATCACTGCTAAAATCCATCTCTTAATTCAGGGATGCCTATCATCTATAATAAAGTTTTTCAATTGTTAAGCTTAGACACCTAAAACAATTACCCAGAGTAACTAAAATACACTTCCTAATCTGAATGTGTTACTTTCTATAGAGAAAGCCTTTAGAAAATGTTAACATAGCTCACTGGGTGGCAAGAACATGATGCGGGCTCCAGCTCTGCTACTTCGAAAACTCTGTGTGACTCCTGACAAAGTTTCTTCCTCTCTGGGCCTCAGTTTTCTCTTCTGTAAGATCACCACATTGAACTAAAAGGTCTCTGAGATCCCAGTATTTAATAGTATGCCATTGGGATATATGAGGAGAGAGAAAGGAGGAATCCGACTAGTGGAACACTGGGTTGTAAAGACCAGGGTTGATGATCTCAGTCAACTCTCAGGGGCATCATGCCAACAGGGCCCACTGTGGACCTCTTCAGAAGAAACAAACTGCAAAGAATCCTTTGCCTAGAAATTCTCTGTCATATGCTGAGGTAGAACCTCAACATGTCTGCAGCGCATTTTGTCAATGGTATGGGGGCCTCCAATTACACAAACACACAGAGCACTGCCCGCAACATTCCCAGAAGCATATCTGCTAATGGTTAAGGTAAATGCTCTGGACTCAGATAGATTCGGATTTAAAATTTTGCTCTGTCAACTTTCTGGATGTGTGACCTTGGACAAGTCATTCAACCTCACTATATGTTCAGCTTTCTGCTTTGCAATATTCCATGACAAAATACATACGAAGCAGTCAGTACAGGGACTGGCCCCTAGTCACACAAACGCTAGCTGCTATTATTATTTTCATCACTGTTATTAATTGAGGCATTTAGCCATGTCCCTATATATTCTACCTCTCTGTAATATAGCCAAAAGGAATCACACCTTTCATTTTACAATTCCCTTTATGACAATTCTCAGTGACAGCCAAGCTAATCTACTTGCTGTCTCACAATGCTTCCATTAATAGTATTTTATCAGCCCTATACCTTTGCTCGAACTATGCCCCCTGCCTGAACTGCTTGTTCTTTTCTTTCCCCGTCTCAGACAAATATTATACCCCTTGTCCTCCATGATCACCTCAACTAGTAAGGATTAGTTTTTCCTCTAAACTCACTGTGCTTTACTGCCTGACTCATTTGCTTGCGAATTAACCACAAAATCTGCCTTGTGGTTGGGCACATTATAAATTACAGCCAGAATGATTTCCCTTTTCATGTGTGACTGCTTGATGACAGAGGCTACACTGTGCCCTTCCGTCTCCCCACTCCAGTGCCTAGCGCAGAGCAGGGGTCCAAGAAACACACTGGGTCGTTTTGGGTTTTGCCTATGAACAAACCTAGCTCCACCTTTATAGAAAAGATTCCACTAGAAGTTTCTCTGGACCTATGCTGTCCAATATGATAGCCAGTAGTCACATACGGTTCTTGAGCACTTGAAATAGGGCCAGTCCAAAACGAGATGTGCTGTCACAACAAATTCCTAAGACTTAGTATGAACAAAAGGAATGTAAAATGCCTCATTAATATTTTTATATCACTTATATGTTGAAATGATAATATTTGGGGTATATTTTGTTAAATTAAATATATCATTAAAATTAATTTCACATGGTTCTTTTTATATTTTTAATGTGACTATTAAAGAATTTAAAATTATATATGAGGCTCACATCATATTTTTTATTGTATAGCACTGCTGTGGCCCTTAAAAAATATAAAGCATGTAAGTGGACTGGTAATTAGATACACTAATTATTTTAGCATTGTTCTTTTCAAAGAACACCTACAACAACCTGCTGGCATTTGAATTTCATGTCTGTTCTAATCTAGCACTGTAGGTGTGAGCTGTTCACAGATCCTTGGAGAAAATGGGAGATTCTGATGTGTATGCCAGATGGGGACCTGGCTACAGAGTACTGATAAAGGAATGTACTATGGTCAGGCCTTCTCTTTCCTGCTTGATACGTTTTTGTTATTAATTAAGAAGCTCGAAAGCTCCCTGGTGAAATACTAAAATAAAATACGGCCAAGAATGTTTATGCACGCAAGCGGGGAGGATAGCAAAGAAAAAAACTCAGTGAACAGTGTCGGATAATGATGTTGATTTTAAGGCAGCAGTTGGGGACCTAAGGAGCTTCCATTGATCAGAAATCACTCAGGAGCTCTTGGTCCATTCACAAAAACCATTCATACCTTTATGGCAACAGTGGCTACAGAAGCAGCCTTCCTAACAGAACCTCGTCTCTGTCACAGCATTATTCAAGCCTAGGAATTGTTGAATGCTCTGTGCACACAACTTCTGTAGGTGCTATGGGGGCTGTAAAAGATAATAATAGACAGAGCTCCAGCACTCAAGGGTCAGATAAGCTCACTATGGTTCACAGTGTCAGGGAAGGTTTCACAGCAATGGTGGACGGAACTGGCCCCTGAAGTGCATGCCACACTGGGTAAGTGACAGTTTGTTACAGCACAGAATGTTATAGCAAAGGACAAAAAAGATGAGAAGAAGGAAAACAAGTGGAGGATATGCATTTTGGAACGTATCAATAGTGGGAAAAGGCCGGGCGCGGTGGCTCACGCCTGTAATCCTAGCACTCTGGGAGGCCGAGGCAGGCGGATCGCTCAAGGTCAGGAGTTCGAAACCAGCCTGAGCAAGAGTGAGACCCTGTCTCTACTAAAAATAGAAAGAAATTAATTGGACAACTAAAAATATATAGAAAAAATTAGCCGGGCACGGTGGCACATGCTTGTAGTCCCAGCTACTCGGGAGG
>CAUYRT010086321.1:0-29106 GCA_963574885.1 Lepilemur ruficaudatus | reverse complement strand
TTTGATAAACCAGAAAAAAATATACATTGAGGAAAAGAATCTCTTTTCAATAAATGGTGCTGGGAAAACTGGATAGCTACGTGCAGAAAAATGAAACTGGATCCCTACCTCTCACCTCTCACAAAAATACACTCAAGTTGGTTAACAGACCTAAACCTAAGGCATGAAACCTTAAGAATCCTAGAAGAAGATGTTGGGAAGACCCTTTAAATTTTTATTTTTAATTGGTAAATAATAATTGTATATACTTATGGGATACAATGTGATATTTTTATATATGTATACAATGTGGAATGATAATATCAAACTAATTAACATATTTATCACCTCACCTACTTACCACTCTTTTGTAGTGAAAACATTTAAAAGCTATTATTTTAGCAATTTTGAAATGTACAATACATTATTAAGTATGGCTAATAAATAATAATCATGCTGTGCAATAGATTTTGAAAATTTATTACTTTTGTCTAACTAAAACTTTGTACCTTTTAAGTCCACTTCTCTCCATTTTTCACCCTAACCCCTGTAATCACCCTCTGGTAACCACTCTTCTACTCTCTTATAATAAGGTTCAACTTTTTTAGATTCCACATATAAGTGAGATCATGCAGTATCTGTCCTTTTGTGTCTGGTTTATTTCATTGCATAATTTCTTCCAGATTCATCCATGTTGTCACAAATGACAGGATTTCCTTCTTTTATACGTTTTAGTGATAGTCTTTTGGGTACTATATAGATATACCACATTTTGTTTATCCATTCATCCATTGATAGACACTTAATTTGCTTCCACATTTTGACTATTGGGAATAATATTGCAATGAACATGGGAGTTCAGATAGCTTTTTAACATATTGCTAAAACCATATGGTTCTAACTTTATGTGCCTTTAGAGGTTATATAGCCAAACTCATTAAAAAAGTGTCTAAAAGTGCCTGATTGAGTGGTTTTTATCAATAAAAGGTATAAACTCAAAGGCATGCTATGGTGGACAGACTCTGAGGTGGCTTCCATGATCCCTGCTCCATAATATCCAAGCATTTGTGTAACCCCCTCCTCTTGACTATAAGCAGAACTTGCTTCTGAACAATAGAATATGGCAAAGATAATGGGAGGTCACTCCCTGGATTAGATTACATTGTCTGGCATAGTGAAAGAATTTTGTAGATGTAATTAAGGATTATAAATGAAATTAGTTGATTTTGAGCTATCAAAAGGGATATTACCCTGGGTATGCCTGACTTAATTAGATGAAATACAATTAAGACCATCCCTGAAGTTAAGGACTTTCTTTCCAATGCTGGTTTTGAAGAAGTAAGCTGCCATGTTGTGAGATGGCCTACAGTAAGCGCCATGTGGCAAGGAACTTCTCGAGGCCTCTAGGGCCTGAAGGCAGCCAACAGCTGACAGCCAGTAAAAAGCTGGGGCCTTCAGTCTTACATCTGCAAGAAAGTAAATGTATCCAACAAGCTGAAAATCTTGGAAGCTGATCTTTACTCAACAAACTGGTGATGAACCACGGTCCTCACCAACACCTTGACTGCAGCCTTGTGATGCCCTGATCAGAGACCCCAGCTAATTAGATACATCCAGCCTGCTGCAAAATCCACCATCTCCCTTGATCCCAAGTTATATGTGAGAGTTCCAAAAAGCTGTTTTATGTGAGATCATGCAAATGTTCTATCAGCAACCACAGAGCATCTAACAAGTCTCTCCTATCTTGCTTTGGTCTACTTTAATGGCATCTCATTCTAGGCCCAAAATGCCTGTTACGATATATGAACACATATGATCCACAGTTACCAGTGCCATCTCCTAATTCTGGTGCCAATACCAATCAATGTGATCTAAAATTGGCATTATGTCAATGACACAATCAAGAGTATGTAGCTGGGGGCCCTACCTGACGTAGTGATCCCAAGGAGTGTAACCTTGTACAAACCACCGCTGGTACTTAGCATTCCTCTTGCTTTAGAATTAAATTTCTGATCCATGAAGATTGGCTAAAGCTTAATCCATCAGCACCACCTGGGGGCTTGTTAGAAATGCAGACTCTGAGGCCACACTCTGTACCTACAGGATCAGAGTCCAAATTTTTGCAGGTGGTATATATGCATATTAAAGTCTTGGGAAAACTGGGATAAAAGACCAATATCTGAGATCTTCTAAATCTATAACATATATAAAAGCTTCTGCAACCTGTATTTTCCCTACCCCTTTAAATAATTTCTACATTTTCCAGAATTTTACAAACAGCACCTTTGAAAGAAAACTTGCATTTCATTTTTCACTACACAAGGTTATACCAGAAACTATTGGGTTTTTCACTAGAAACAGCCCTTTGTATCTAGTATAAAATTGGGTATAATACCTCCCATTATAAATGCAAACCACTTTTTATCTGTCTTTAAATCCCCATTAAGAAGATTTAAAATGTGCATACTTTTTAATTCAGCAATTATGCTTCAAGGAATTTATTCTGAAGATATACTCACACAAGTGCAAAAGAGCAGATGTTTTAGGATGTTCACTGCAGCATATTGATAATAGTACTGACACCTAAATATATAAATGTCCATCAATCAGGAACTGGTAATGATAATTATGATATATCCATATAATCTGCACCTTCACTAAGTATGAAGAAAATCTGCCTGTGTTTGATAAGGAAAGATGTCTAATAAAAGTTTTAAGGGTAAAAATTAAGTTATGAAATTATATATTATATGCTGTCATTTGGAAAGATGTTATATATTTAAATGTGCATATCTACATACATACTTTTATATACATAGAAACTGTGTAGCTGTAATTGTATGTTGGGTTATCTGATCTCTATTTTCAACTTTCTTCTCCCCTACCTGCCTCTTCTGTGGAGACTATAAAAGATAAAAAGTTAATTTCCCAGACTCCCTTGCAGCTAGTGTTGACCATGTGAAACCTCTCTGGCTAATGATCTATTACCAGAAGTTTACCATTGCTGCCTCTTCCACTTCTTTTACTCTATCTGGAATGCCACTGTGAAACCTGCAGGTGCAGCAGCTAACTGATGACTTTGAGGCAGCAAGCATGAGGTCTAAAATCAACATGCTAGAGTGAGGAAAAAGTAATGTGCTTGAGTCTTTCATAGCATCCTAGGTCAGCACCTCTAGGATGCCTACCTTTGTGCTTTTTGTTATGAAAGGTAATTCAATCCCTAGATATTTAAGTCACTATATAGGGATCTTTGGTTACAAGGAGGAAAATGATGATATTGATGAAACTCATTCCTAACTGATACAAGTGTTAATTCTGCAGATGGAATGAAAGGCAGAGGAGGTACTTTTACATTTTAGAATTTTTACTCTTTTGTGATGCTTGAATATTTTATTCAAATAAAATGATACACACAGTGAACTGATTTTAGTTAAAGTCAATTAATGTCAAGAGTTTTATGCATAGTTTTTTCAACCCTTGGCTTAAAAGAGAGCTATTTTTAACCAATTTTCTCTGGTATTTATACTATATGGATAATAACAGAAAAAGTTCATAACAGAAAGTTGCTAAAAGGACAAATATAATCACATTAGTGATTATACAACTTAGTTGACAAATGGTTACTCCTCTCAGGAAGAGGTAATTTCTCTTCTTTTGTTTTAAAAGGACATCACAAGCCCTTGCTCTTTGCTGATTTTAGCCTGTATCCTTTTGCTATAATAAACCATAATTGTGCATATAAAAGAGTTTGAATCCTGTGAGTCATTTATCAAATCACTGAGCACGAGGGTGGTCTTGGGGACCCCTAACACAGTTCCCTAAAGTTAAATAGCCAGAGCTGTAAATAACTAATAAGTTACTTGATGCTCAGTAATTTTGAAGCTATAAATATCCCCTCAAAAGATCCTTTTCTTTCAGAGAATGGTTTGAAGTATGAAGGCATATTCTAAGAAAATATATGAATAAGTAAGAAGTAGAAACAGTAATCACAGAAATTAATGGTGTTGAGATTGGTATGAATTATGTTTTATAATATTTTAGCTTAACTTTTTAAATAAAGCATTTAATTTGGCATTAGAGAAAAATAATTGAGTTGGAAAATACATGATTCCTTTAGTCCTCATGTCAATGGGAAGTAATAGAGAGTCTATAGTCAAGGTAGTTAAGACAATGATACAAAAATGTTCAGGGAGAAACAATCTCAAGAGGTAATACTTTGTGCCTAAATGAAAAATAACTTCATAAATAGACCAAAAATATTCCATATGAATAAAAAGACTTAGATCTCTTTTAGTTTTGTGAATTGTTTTTCCTTCTGACAATCTCTCTTTGATTTCTATTCATAGATTGACACATCTTTTTTAAAATTATATACATTTAGCAAGAGAAAATCTGCATAAGCAATCTTAAAATATAGCATATTGTGAATACTTAAGTATATCTTTTCCTTAAGCTTAATAAAATTAGTTATTTACTTATTTTTTGTGATTTATTTATGTTTCTACCTGGCCTGGTTCCAGAAAGTTTAGCAGTTGGCTAAAACATTTTCAAAAGGAAAAATTCTATTTATTTTTACTTAGAAAGAGGGAAAACTAAGACATATGACCCCTTAATGAGAAATATTAAAATTCCTGGAAAGAACATTACATTGTTTGTGGTAAATTATAGAAATAATTAATTTCCAGTATATTCTCAGAGGCTAGTATAATACTGGCAGAAGCCTAGAAAGAATTATCTTGGGGATCAAAACTTAAAGAGTCATGATATATAGGGGGAAATCTGTTTTTATCTATACCCACACTGAACACAGAATGCTTCAATTTTGACACCAGATATGTGAGGATTTTCCAAGCAATTTTCCAGTTCTCTGCAGACACCAGCTAATGTTCTATAATTCCATTCAATTCTGACATTATCTACCTGGAGGTACTGCAGATCCCACAGGTTAAGGACTCAGTCCCATAAGACTGCCCCCCAACTTCATATACCAATCACAAATGGTGAGTATCCAAGTTATCCACATCTTCTGTCCAACTTGGCTACAAATTGGGGATTTCTACAAACCCCTCCTCAGGTTTGATCATTTGATAGAGTGGATCACAGAACTCAGGAAAACACTTGCATTTGTTTACTGGTTGATTATAAAAGATATTATGAAGGATACAGATAGCAAGATGAAGAGGCACAGGGTGAGGCTGGAAGGGTCCTGAGTGCAAGAGCTTCTGTCCCCATGCAGTTGGTATATGCCAACTTCCTGGCACACGAATGTGTTCATCAAGCCAGAAGCTCTCCAAACTGCATAATTTTGGGATTTCTATGGAGACTTCATCAGGAAGGCATGATCAATTATTAACTTAATCTCTAGATCCCCTTCCCTCCCCAGAGGATGGAGAGTGGAGTTCATAGTTTCAAGACTCTAACATGGATTGGTTTTTCTTGTGACCATCCCCCATCTAGGAGATCACCAAGAGTGCCTCATTAGAATAAAATATTCTTCTATCACCTGGGAACTGAACCAGGAACAGATATAGATAGATAGATGATAGATAGATAGATAGATGATAGATATAGATAGATGATAGATGTAGATATCTTATTATTTATATTATTATATTCTTATTGTTTCACACGTGGCATATGTGGACATACATCAATTCATTTCTTCAATAAATATTTCTTCAGTTTCTACTGTGTGATAAACCCTACTCTAGCATTAATTTTACCAATGAAAAGATTTTCCTTCATGGACTTTACATTCTATTGGAGGAAACAGTCAATGAATAACTCCACAAGTAAAACATTCTATATGTCAGATGGTACAAAGTGCTATCTAGAAAAATGAAACAAGAAAGACATTTAGGGGCATGGGTCATGTGTTTAGCAAATTTAAATAGCATAAGGATAGACTTGGTTATGTTGATGTATATGTATATATTTGCTTGGGGAGGTTATCAGAAACTACATTTTTAGTCTTAGCTTAAAACAAACTTGAAATTACAATATATAGTATGTAGTGTTTTATATTAAATTTGGTATAATATGGCTTGCCAGCAGAACTTGTAATACAAGAATAAAGTGAAAGAAACTGATTTGTTGGGAGGGAGGTTGCTGTGGTTTGAATGTCTGTGTCTTCTCCAAAATTCATGCTGAAACTGAATCCCCAATACAACAATATAAGAGGTGGGTCTTTTATGGAGTGATAAGGCCATGAGGGCTCTGCCCTCACAGATGGGATTAGAGTCCTTACAAAAGTATTTGAGTGAAAGAGAGTTAATCCCTTCCATCTCTTTTGCCTCTCCATCCCTTGAATCATGTGAGGACACAGCATTCATCTCCTCTGGAGGATGCAGCAAACAAGGCACCATCTGAGAAGCAGAGATTGGCCCCTTACCAGACACCAAACCCACCAGAGCCTTGACCTTGGACTTCTAGTCTCCAGAACTGTGAAAAACAAGTTTCTGTTGTTTATAAATTACCTAGTCTCGGGTATTTTGTTAAAGCAGCACAAGTGCACTCAGAGGTAGACAGAAGTATTTTGTTAGAAAGATAAGTTTTTCTGTGATAACTTGTACTAAATAACACAAAAGCATCTTTTTTAAGTCAAAGGAAAGTCTACACATATATCCTTAAAAAACAACTACATTGCAACTGAATAATTTGGGGAAAAAAGTAATTCATATGAAATTCCAATCAATGGATATGCAGTCACTTCTAAGTGGACCTACACTGAAAATACATTGTGGCGATGATAAAAAGAGGAAGCAAGAATGATAGAGTAGAGCATATAGGCAACAGACATGGAGATAGAATAATTGGAAAGATTTTTTTCTGAAACAGACAAGAAAACTGACAAAAACTATCATTGGTTACTTTAATACGCATAGAATGCCCACACTTTTATATTTTTGAAAGATAATATTGCTTCTTTCTTTGCATTTTTATTTTCAGTATTCTTACCTGCCTTGCTACCTTTGCCTCTTACCAGGGAAACAAGTTAGCCCTTTGCACAAAATATATAAAATCTCTCATACAAGACAAGCCTGGGGTTTGCCATTCACCCTGTGAACCACTCATACTCTGTGTCCATTCATAGCTTCTTCCTACCCATGATATTTTCCAGACAACAGAAGACTCCATCTGCTACTTTCACCCAACTACAAGCATCTTGTCATCTTTTCTCCCTCATGCCCAAGGTTGGAAAAATCATTAGTAATGGACTTAAATTTCACCGACTCACCTTCCTGCTGACAAAGAGAAAAAGCATATCTGTATTATCTCCATCCTAATTTAGGGGTGAAGTATAGAACACTCATGGAACAGACATAGACTAATTGGATAATACCAAAAACTCGTTGAAGTTGGCTATTGACACGCAATAGTCAGAACATCATCTAATGAAGTAAAGCAACTTATTTTCATTTGACTGTTCTAAGAGGTAGACAGACCTTTAGAGCCAGTAACCATCAAGTCAATCTAAGTCAAATCTAAAAGAGCTTACATAAGATTCACTTCTGGATATCTGCTATATGAATCACAGAATTATTGTTTATATCCCATTTTTCTGAAACTACGAAACCCCATTTTCTCTCAGAAAATAATTTAGGAGGAGTTTATTTGTAACCAGCATAGTCCCTAGAAAGGTAAGACACCTTCAACTGGGAGTCAACTACGTAGCAAACTACAGGCTGAGTAAAAACTCATGTCTCATAAAAAAAAAAAAAAAGAGAGAGACAGAGAGAGAGAGAAAAAAGCTCATTGCCATTTCTGACAAAACAATCTGTATAAGCATGAATTTATTTTATTTCTTATTTTCAGAAGTGTCTCATCAATTTTCTAGAATAAATGCACCTGCCGAGCCCCTGTGTGGATACTAGGAAATTTATAACAACAACTGTATTAATTTTCTACAGCTGCCATAATAAATAACCCCAAACTTGGTGGCTTAAAACAACATAAATTTATTCTCTCAGTTCTGGAGGACAGAGTTTAAAATCAGTATCCTTGGGCAGGCATCAATGTGTTAACTGGATCATACTCTCTCCAGAGACCACAGGGGCAAATTTGCTCCTTGCCTCTTACAGCTTCTGGTGGCTGTGGGTATTCTTTGGAGCTCTGGCCTCTGGCCTTGTGGCTGCATCATTCTGATCTCTGACTTCATAGTCACAGTGCCTTCTTCTCTTCTGTTTATATCAAATATGCTTCTGCCTATTCTTAAAGGGATATTTGTGATATCATTTAGGTTCCGCCTGGATAAACCAGAATAATCTCCTCATCTCAACATCCTTAACATAATCACATATGCAGATACTATTTCCATATATCCAAAGATAAGGAGCTAATATCTTTGAAAGCCATTATTCAGCCTACCATGTTGACCAACTTTAAATTATAAAATAATACTCTTTAACAATTTGATTTATCACACATTTACATTGTGGATTAATAGGATGGATTTGGGGACTAAAAGCTTTAAAATAGATTTAACTTTCATCAATTTAGGGAGAAAAAACAAATTTCATAAATGGAAATACTTTATGGGAAATACCTGATACTGAAGTTCACATCATTATCAACTTAAATACCACAGTTATTGCAAGAGCTGAGTCAGTGCCCATGAGACAGATTAACTGGAATGCAACCAAGACCATCAGCTTCTAAATTATTAAATTAAGAGCATCAACTTTTATTAGAATTCAGAAGAAAACAGGTAGCTTTTTCACTCTTAGAAAACCCAAAGTGACAGAATAGTTATTATATGTAATTATCTATATTTTAAAAGGTGGCTGTTTACATTCACCTTATAGTGAGTCATATAATGATTAACCACATACTTTCTTTAAATGATAAATTCCATTAATGATTCCATTTATACATCTTTGATTTACCCATATAATTTTAGGAACAAAGCTATTCTGTATCAGTTACATATATGTTTATGCATATGTGTGACTAGTATATTGCCTGTCGCTCTCTCTCTGTCCATCTATATATGTATCTATCTGTCTACCTATCTACCTACCTATGCAAACTACACATGTAGTTCTGAAACTAACTTTTTTAATGGAATCACTTAATATATAATAGACAAATATTTATGTCTATTCTTAACTAATACGTAGTACGGTGTTGTGTTTTGTGTGTTAAAATCCATTCTCCCCCCCAGCCCCATTTTTGCTATTACAAACACCACCAAATTGTTTTGATAAATGACCTTTTGGAAAATGTATAAATACTTCTGCCATTTTGTGGTTTATTTTTATTTATGGAAGCTTTTAGTATAAAAGATCTGTTCAAATTTAGGTAGTCCTATCTCAAAATTCTCTTTTATGGTTTCTGAAGTTTTTTTTTCTAATTTCAGAATTTATTTCCCACACTAAATTAGAAAGAAATCCTGTCTTCTATATTTTCTAGTAATTTTAAAGCTTTGTTTTCATATTTAGATTTTTAATCTACAAAATATTAATTTGTAAAGTAAAGATATGAAGTAGAATTCTAAAACTCTTTATCCAAATTAAGAGCCAAGTGTTTCAAACCATGTATACTCTACCCACCAATGTGAAATGCCTACTCTCTCTTCCATTGATTAATTTGTCATCGTGTGCTAATAACACCACTATCTAAAGTGAACTTCAGATTTTAGCACCATCAATACTTTCTATTGGAAGTCCGTATATTAAGATCAAAAATCTCCTTTAATAAGCTCTCGTAACTCCAACTACCTCAGCAATGAGCACCTATTATGATGTATTTTTATGAGTTTTTATTAATGAATGTGTACCCGGAATAGACTTTAAATGTGCTTTAAATGTGCTGAAGCTTAAGGCAGAGGAACTTGGTAAATAATTCAGGCTTTTAGAGAGATCTTTGAAGGACTGCATTCTAACAGTAAGAAGAGCAAAGCAGATGAAGACCAACTCTTCAAAAGTGTGAAATCCAGCCTCAAATAATCTCAGACACATTGGATCATGGTAATAGGCCCATATCTACCTTCCAGAAGAAAAGTAAATTATCTCTGTAGAAAGGTAACGTCATCCAAAATTTCTTGGATTTGTTATACATTATGTCCAGTATTTGATCAAAATTATCAGGCATATGTATCCGTTTATTCAGAATCAATGAACTATCAGCCATGAAAAAAACGTGGAAGGATCTTAAATACATATTGTTAAGTGATAGAAGCCAGTGAGAAAGGCAATGTATTGTGTAATTCCAACTATATAACATTCTAGAAATGGCAAAACTATAGACAGTGCAAATATCAGTGGTTCCTAGAGGTTCACGGGGAGAAAGATAGGGAGGAATAGGTGGAGCACAAGGGAAGAGATTTCTAGGACAACGAAACTATTCTGTATGACACTATAATGGTAAACATATGACATTATGCATCTGCCTAAACCCACAGAATTATACAACACAAAGAGTTAATGCTCATGTAAACTGTGTATTTTAGTTAATAATGCTATCAATATTGGTACTTCAGTTGTAATAAATATACCACCTGAATGCAAGATATTAATAATACCAGAAACTGTGTGTTGGATGGGAGAGGGATATATGGCAACACTATACTTTTTGTTCAATTTTCCTGTAAATCTAAACTTGCTCCAAAAATGAAGTATATTAATTAAAAATAATTACCAGACATGTGAAGAGACAGGACCAAACGACAAAAATATTAAGAGATAAAATATTTAAAAATAGAATAAACTGACAGGTGATATAGATTATAGAGTTTTTAGACACAGACTTTAAAACAAATAGGATTAATTTGTACAAAAATTGATGAAAATATGGATAATTTTGCCAGATTACTGAAATATATGAGATCATATCAATAGAAATTTTAAAACTAATACAGAACAAAAGTAACTGAAATTAAAAATAGTATAGATGAGATTAAAAGCAGATTAGACAATAGAGGAAGACATTAGCTAAATAAATATCAATCCCTAGAAAATATCCAGAATGAAACAAGGAAAGAAAACTATATAAAATAAATAAGAGTGAAAGGCATATATATATATACATATATATATATATGCCACTCCACATGTGTCTGTGTGTGTGTATATATATATATATATATATATGGAATCTCAAAGGAGAAGTGTGATTAAATGGAGCAAAATCAATATATGAGTAATTATTGGCAAAAAAATTCCAAACTGACTAAAGACAATACATCTCAGAATCTATAACATTTATAAATACAAAGTAGAAAAAAATACAAAGAATACCACACCTACACTTCATAGTGATTCTTAAAGGGAAAAAGTAAAAACAATTACTTTTAGAGGAGCACCAACAAGATTGACAGCTTACTTTCAACAGAAAGAGAAAAATGGTAGTGAGAGGAAAATGGTGTGGGCCATTTAAGTCCTAAAAGAAGATAACACCTAAATATAAATTGCAAAACTTTCCTTTAAAAAAATAAAAAAGGAAGTAAAATAATTTTCAAAGACAATTTAAGATTTTTGGAGGTAGGGGGTTAGTAAACATGCATTTAAAAATATACTAAATGGTATTCTTCAAGCAGAAGGAAAATGATTTCAAAGGGAATAAAAGTAATGCAGAAAGGAATGAAGTATTCCAGAGAGGAAAAAATGAGACATTTGGAATGGACATCAAAGCTTCCTAAAGATTAAAGTTTATTTTTCTGTTGTATTAAAAATATGTATGAAATTAGATCTCCCAGGCTGGTAGGCAGCTCCGTCGATCCAGGCTTTCTCTATCTTTCTGCCCCCTGACAACCAACATTTCACAAACTAAGATGAATGAATTAGCCCATTCATCACATCCATATTCTATCCAAAAGAAATAATGATATATGAAGAACATATTTCTCCCTGTTTCTTATTGGAGGAGAGCATGATCCTGTCCTAATTAGAACAAACCATTTTCTTATGTACCCGAGTGACCAGAACCTAGTTACATAGACACACTTGGTTGCAAAGCAAGCTGGTAAATGTAGTCTCTATTCTGGGTAGCCATATACCCTACTAAACATAAGGGGTTCTATTATTAAATTAAAGATGAGGATGGGTCAATCTGGGGAACAACTAGCAATCTTACAAACCAAACATCCATAAAAAACTTTCCCCCATATAGAATCATGTCTATCTATTCCCAAAGGAATACACCCTTAATGTACCATAAAGTTACTACATTTCAAACTCCAAGCTCCGTGAGTGATGGTCCAACTTCCCCCTCAGATGTATATATGGTACTGGTTTCCAAGACATGTATTTGACCTCTGGGTATTTAATATTAAATTATGAACTAGTAATAGAACCATCAAAGTGAAGTTCACATTCACAAAAATAGAAAATAGGAAATGCACATAGCAGTCACTGATTCTTAGCCATTATCAAAACCTACAGGAAAGGGACTGCAAAAATTTCATACCATAGCAATGCAGTAATTCTGGTTGTGTTTTCTGAGAGAATTTTTTTTTCTGTTTTCCTGTGTGGTGCCTGTATATCCCCAATGAAAGCCTCCTTCGTCTATTATCTTCCATGGCTATATGTGAAGCATAGTAGTAGAGCTTTTGCAACTAGCTTCTTACTGGGTTTGCTTCAGAGGCCCAGGGACTGTTTTATGAGTTAAACAGTCACAGGAATTTGCAGCCCTGGATTATATTTTGTGTTTGCTTATTTGTTTGTTCTCTTTGGGTTTTTTAATGGTAAAAAATTACAATTAATTCAAAAGCTTAATTGATTTCTGGCCCATTTGTTTCAGGCCAGTTCCGTATCTAGACATGTATTTAAGCCTTAAGATTCTGGTATTTCATTTATTGGCCTCTACTTTCTACCCAGTCCCTATCTCTCAGTCTAATAGCAGCTCCTCTGGCCATCTGAAACCCTAGACTTTGATGAGAAGGAAAAACTCTTAATCTACCACCCCCGTTATATAGAGGTTCTCAGCCTCTTCTTTGGGCAGAATATCAGCCTTATATCCTGCTAAAGCTGTCCTTTGTAGCTACCACTTATATAGGAGTTTATTTTTCACTCACATAAACAAATTCTGGAAATGAATAATGCAGGGATCAATAATCTTCAGATTTCCAACACTTTCTATCTTGTAACTCCATCAAAATCAATATGTGGCTTCTGACTCATGGTTCAAAATGACTGCTGAGATCTAGCTATTACATCTGCCTTCCAGCCAAAAGAATAGGGGACTTTGCTGGAAGTGTAGGCTTTAAGCCAAGATGACATTGAGGATTCTGCTACTTTAAAAAAATAGAGGTCAATGGGCATTGGGGAAAAATTAGCAGTCTTTCTCACACTTATCCTTTGTATTACCTTTTTTTTTAATTAATAAAAATTTCTGCATTTTAATTCTGCTATCACTGATAAAACATTCATCAATTTTGTGTTTAATATACATGTTTTTTTCTAATCTCTTATGTTTTGTAATTTCTTAACATGGTCTTCTTTATTTTTAAGCATTCTTCTTTAACAAAAAAGACATATAAGTGAATCTTTTTGCTGTTTCCCATATATTTTAGTATAAATTTTTCTCCAGACAATGTTTTATAGGTAGTTAGTAATTTTCCTTCTTATTTACTTATTGATCAAATAGTTGTATAGTAGTATATTTCTTCATCTTAATATTATTAAGAATTTTAGCAAACTATTTCATATAATAAACCTACTTTAATTGATTTGTTAAAATTTCTTGAGACAGAGCAAGATTAGTTTTTTATGTGTTTCTAGGCAAAATGTATTTTTTAAAAAATTGTATAGACTTTAATTGGCATTAAGCTCTTTGTGTGCTTACCTTTATATAAAATCAAGAATTTGATTGAAATAATTCCTCAATAGCAAAATTTACCTGTTTTTCTGCAAGATCTGCCCAATTTTTAGAAAGCTCCATTGACATTAGACATGATGGTTTTAATTTTGATGAGTTCATCAGTTTTTACTTTTATTGATAGTCCTTTTGGTTTCAAGTCTGAAAACTTGTTATCTAGTCTAAGATCCAGCAAATTTTTTCCTTTGTTTGGTTCTAAAAGTTTAATAGTTTTACATTTTATGTTCATGTCTATGATCCATTTTGAGTTAATTTTTGTATAAGATATTGGTATGACAACTTTTTTTTTCTTTTTCTTTTTTTTTTTTTTTTTTGCCTATGGGTATTCATTCACCTTCCTTTTTCCACCAATCAGAATTCTCCTTTGATTGCCTCTTCTATTTTCCTAGTATTTGTAGTTGTACTTAGCAAAGAAAAGCCGGGAAAATGAACCTATGCTGTTTTGTCAAGACAGGAAGTCAGTATTGGTTTTCTAATTAATTTTTCCCGCTTTGTCCTCTGTGTGAAAATATTGGATTTCCTTAATTTGGTGCTGTTCAATATAAATAAAATATGACCCACATATGTAATTTTATATTTTCTTGCAGCTACATTATAAAAGTAGAAAGAAACAAATGAAATTATTCCGATGTATCCAAAATATTGTCATTTCAATGTGAAATCAATATAAAAATTATTAAGGATCTATTTTACCTTTTATTTATACTAAATTTTCAAACTCTGGCCTTTCACTTACAGCACATATTAATTTGGATATTGACACTTCATCAGAAATATTAATACTTGATGTGCATTTAAATTTCATAAAATTTACACAAGTTGTTCCAAACATAAAGTTTCCTAATATTAGTTGAGTCAGGTACCAATTTTAAAATTTAAATTTAAATTAAGTGAGATTTCATAAAATTTAAAATGTAGTTCCTTATTCACGTATATGGTTCATGTAGCTAAGTGGCTACCAAAATGAACAGCAGCACAACTTTAATCTGTTCTCCATCTCCATCTAAATGCTTTTGTACTTTCTTCTTTTCTTCTCTTCCTTTTCCCTTCTTTGCTCTCTCTTCCTCTCTTCCCCTCTTCCCTTCTTTTCTTCTACCCAGTAAGAGTTGCTGTGGTAGTACGAGAGATCAGTCATTAAAAAATCTTCATATTAGTAAGGAGGAAGCCGGGGGAATATATTCTCCAAATTCTCTCTCCTCATTCTTCAGTTTCTTACGATTATTCTCCTGAATCCAACTGAAGGCCAGAGAGGGTGGGAAACTGATTGAAGTAGACCACAGAAGTCATCCTCCCTAAGCTATGGTCAGGACAGAGAAGGATGTTGAGTACCTCTGAAAGAGTATGGCTCTATCAGTAAAATAAAAAAAAAAATGTTTGAATATGCAATCCCATAATAAATATATTTAAATATATAAATGCTTAAATATGTCTGTCAATCTATATATTAAATATAAGTAAAATCTATGTCCTTCTTATCTTTAAAAAGTAAATGTTCTAAGATTTTCTCTCCATATTCCAATGGATCATTTAATGTTTTCTTGGATATGGAATGGTGATTTGGAGATCACTATTCTAAGTGATATTTCTGCCAGCAGAATGTCCGTTTTCTGTTTTATCTTTAATACTGTTAGCCAAATTACCATATACTTCCGTTTGCTCATCACTACCTAAAGGATAAAACTCAAATTCTTTAACATGATATACACAGCCATTCATTACCTGGAATCATCATACTGTTCTCCCTCCTGCCACCTAGCCTCACTAAATGATGCACCTTTCTCAAATCAAGATATACCCCATCATAATCTTACTTTTGCCCTGTCATTATTTCTTGGAGTGCTCTTGTTCTTGCCTGTCTTCCAACAATATTTTCCTACTCATCTTTGAAAACCTATTCATGTGTTATTACTTTCTCAGCAAAAGTCTTTCTCAGGTACTCTGGAAAATAACAGACAGTTCTTCCCTCTTTCCTATAGCATTTTTCACATTATTTTTTATGGCATATCACTTGGTACTGAAATGGTTTATTTGTATGAATCTCCTAATTGACTGAGGGCAAGGGTTTTAATTGATCTTTATATATGCAGAATATAGATCAATGCTTGATACATGTTAAGGTCTCAGCAATATAGAATTAATTAATCCATATATTGCCTCAGTCAGTATTCTAAATATCCATATCTGTAAAATGTGAAATAAATTTAACTGAATCTTTATTTGCCAAACATTTTTCCAATCAGTAATGGCAAATGATGGTACATTTATTCTACCTCTTTTGGACAGCTAGTGTCCCTAGAGTACTATTTGAAGTGCCACATCTTGATGAGAAGGTGGAAAGTGCTTTGTTTAATCTGTGATAAGTGTTATTGGTATGAGGAGGATGATAGTTGGATTTGTGCTATCAATTTGCCATCCCCAGTGTTATTTGTATTCCTAAATTTGTGATAATACTTTCTTTCATGTCATGTTTGCTTTTTCACAGAAGGCAAATGCAAGGGACAGCAGAAAAGGGAGAGATAAAGCTAAGAATCCTGATCAAATATTGTTTAAATTGAGTTTTGCTAATGTGCGAATTCTGTGTATGTTGGAAAACATGCAAAAAATGTACTCTACAATCAAATCATGGTATGGTGATTTCTGTTCTTATGCTATTTATCTCTTTAACATCATAAAGCTCTAAATAATTTGTTACCAAGTGATCATTTGTGGAAACAGATGGTATGTTAAAATAATAATTTTTATGTTCTTAATTTTCAAAAGGTAAAAGTGGGAAAAAGAAACCAAGCAGAAACCAAGAAACTGATGTGAAGAGCAAAAGCGTGACATGCGCACAGAACAGCAACTTTTTATAGTCATTTAAATGCCAGGAGGGATGGATGAATTATTAAATATTTAGAGGTACTCCAATTCCCTTATCTGCAGATTTTTTTCAGTTATCATTCCCTTGATTCACTGCCTAAAGGGAGTTCTTATAGCAAGAGTAAGATCCCTGGATCTACAGCCATACAATACTTCTCAAAGATAACCCACGCTCTTCTTATGGGTAATATGACATCAATAGAAGTCTCAAAAGATTACCTCTTGTGAGTGCATTTTGATTTCCATCTACTTGCTTCACAGTCTATGTTGATAACAAAATATTATCTTTTCAGAAATATTTAGGATGCGTCTTTACATATAACATTTGCTTTTAGTGTGCAACTATAGGAAATGGGGAAATCTCTAAAAGCAATGTCTGAAGTTATGAAACAGTGAATTGAAGGACATTTAACAGCATTCATAATTTTGACTAAATATTTTAAAAATGCCCTCAGGGTGAGGAAATATTTGTATTGGAAAGGTTAAATTAGACTCCACTTTTATTTCCCCATGCAGAATATTGATTTTGAAATATGTCCAATTTTTAGCCATGTAGTATTTATTAACCATTTTTTATTAATTTTTTTTATTTCAGCATATTACAGGGGTAGAAATGTTTAGGTTACATATATTGTCTTTGCCCCACCCGAGTCAGAGCTTCAAGCTTGTCCATCCCCCAGATGGTGTGCACCGCACCCGCTAGGTGTGAATATACTCATCCCCTCCTCCCACTCCCATCAGCCCAACACCAGATGAATGTTATTAATATATGTGTTCTTAAGTGTTGATCAGTTAATACCAATTTGATGGTGAGTACATGTTGTTGCTTATTAACCATTTATTAAGCACAATTATTGTTCATAGTACCATTCTAGATGTTTAAAGAAGTTGAAGATATATGCAAAAAACTAGCTGTTTTTATTGTCAGTGCTCACCTAAAGATTCTTTACCATTCACAAAATCGTGATGAAAACTCACAAACCAGTCATGTTTACAATCTGCTGACCTCAAGATCCCTGCTTACTCTGAGGTCCGTGAGGCACTACCCTCATTACAATCTAGTTTGAAGCTCTTAATAATAAATTCACTATTTCTGGTGAAACAACAATTACAAGTATATTGTGTTTCATTACATTTAAATAATTCAGGATAGCCTAATAGATTAGGCCTGGTTATAATTTCTCCTCCATAACTATATTAACATAGTCTATGGATTATTTTGGGAGGCTATCTAGTTGTCACCTTGGAAACTGGAAAAAAGTGGCCACCAATTGACTATACACAAAGTAAATAATTTCTGATGGTAAAATAAAAAGGATAAAGCAATGGGTTATGCCTTTGAAAAGCAATCCACGTAGGATTATGTACAGAGGTCTGGCCTTGCATAGTCCTGTTTTGGAAAGTGGATTAAATGAATATCACAAATGAAAACTTGCATATGTTTGTAAATGTCGCATATTTGTGTACCTTTGCCTACATGTCTTCTGGCATGCATTTTCTAGACCACAAGTTGACCATGGTAGGATTACAGTACAGAAATTAAATGTTTACACTTTAATATCAAAGCTCAGAGATCTTATATCTGGGAAACAATTCACCTCATCCAATCAAACTCTTTCATTTGACACATGGGAAAATCATCTTAACATTGTCTTTATCCCCACAAAAGTCCATTATTTTAAAGTTGTTCTTACACATCCGTTAACATGCAAAATACGGAAGAAGAAAGCAAAAGACATGAAAAATCCCTAGTCTAAACTGATATCACTTATAATGAATATTTCAGTGACATAAGATGTATTTAAAAATATCTGATTAAAAGCATTTATCATTTATTATCAACTAAACAAACATTCTTTATGATTGAATGTTTACTACATGCCAGGCACAGTGCTCAATTATAGAGATTCCAGGCAATTAAATCAGTTTGTTTCTTTCATCATTAAGCTTATAATTTAGAAGGATAAGTAAACATGTATACACCAATGATTTTTTAAAGTGCTATGAGAATCCAGATGATGTAACATTTAATTTCATAAAATATATTTGGTAATTTTGTATTCCTTTATGATTTGCAAAAACTTTCATATATGTATACTCACGTAATTCTCACAACTTTGTGAGATTGGTACTATCACCATTGCAAGAATGGTAATTACAGACATGACTATGATTGAATACACACATATGTAATCAAAAGGACCAAACTCTTGTCAGAAAGTAAATGTGCATTTAACAGAAAAAAAGAAGTGCTTAATTTCTAAAAAAGGCTATATATTTAAAATGTCGATATATCTTATACCATATGGATTTTGACATTATTTTAGAAGCCTATCTTTTATTAAAAGAAAGAAGTTTGAACAATTATCAAGGCAGAGTTATTGCATTCTAGGAAGTGAGTGGGGAATAGAGTTTTAGTTAAACTGAATTTACCATTTAACTAAAGGTCCTCTATATGTTAAATGGAACAGCCTAGGGCAAGGACACAGACACATAAGCTATGGGGACATGTGGCCCCAAAACTTCTTATGAGTGGACAATTATATTGCTTGCTATCACAAGTTATTTCTTTTTAGAAATATAGCACTTACCAGCCACAAATCTTTAATATAGTGAACATAGCGTCAACCACAAAGTTGAAAGGGAGGTCAGAAATCATAAAGTTTAAGTTATTGCCTCTGGCATCCTAGCAGACTAAGTAACCTGAACAACCCTTTCAGTGGAAAAAACAACAACAAAAAAATTGCTGGAAAAATATTTTAAAATAAAATAAATGTGAGCTGAGACCCAGTGGAAAAGTAGGTTGAGGGATGCCTTTCAACTTGATGACACCTGACAAATGTGTGAACTTGAACTTCAGTTTTCAGACACTCTCAAGAACCAGTGGAGAGAATAGATTAAAGCACAAGGGTCAGCCAAGTTGGAGTGTCTAATAGAAAATACTCCCAACGTAGAGTTGCGGTCCCAAAAAAATATACCTTCAAATTAAGAATATATTATACTAGAAGCAAATCTGCTTCCCTTCCTCCCCAACTCTAGAATAATTCAAGGAAAATGTCCAATTTAACTTAGGCATTGAGTGCAGGGGCAAAAAAAGTGAATCCTCCTTGAAAATGTGTAGCCAAAATATAGCCCTTACATGCATCTACAACCTAAATCTCCACTACATGAGTAGTTTGAAAACCGTTTAACTAAGAATTTAGCATCCAGAGCTGGTAGAACCTCCTGGTAGCTTGCAGAAGAACATGAAAATCCTCTCTGGAGAAACTCACCTAAAACCCAAGCTTCAAAGGATTTCCAGAGGTAAAATTTCCAGATTTATGAACTCAAATTCAAAA
The DNA here is from genome assembly GCA_963574885.1 of Lepilemur ruficaudatus. NCBI lineage: Eukaryota > Metazoa > Chordata > Mammalia > Primates > Lepilemuridae > Lepilemur > Lepilemur ruficaudatus. The sequence goes on along the minus strand of CAUYRT010086321.1, from coordinate 9,115 downwards.
ATCATAAAACACAAATGAAATAAAGTATCATCTATGAAAGTCATCAAAAGCACCAGACTATGGATTCAGACCTGTGGATACTCCATATATTTGAATTACTAGAAGAAGAATATAAAAATAAGCATAGTGATAGGTTTAGAAAAATCAAAGAAGTGATTAAATATGAGAAAAATAAAGAAATACATAAAGGAACAAAAATTTGAAAAATATCCATGTTGAATTTAATAATTAAAAATATAATCAGATATTCTGTAGGCCACTTTAGGTCGTATGGACATTTTAAGAATATTGATTCTGCCAATCCATAAGCATGGTAGATTTTTCCATCTGTCTACATCTTCTACAGTTTCTTTTCTCAATGTTTCATACTTCTTACTATATATGTCTCTCACCTCCTTCATTAAATATATTGCTAGATATTTCATTTTCTTTGAAGCTATTGTGAAAGGTGTCTTTGATTTGATTTTAGGATTGACTGTTATTGGTGTATATGAATGCCACTGATTTGTGTGCATTAATTTTGTATCCCGAGACTTTTCTGAATTCATTTATCAACTCCAGGAGTCTCTTGGTTGAATCCTTGGGGTTTTCTAGATATAATATCAAATCATCAGCAAAGAGTGAGAGTTTGATGTCTTCTGCCCCCATTTGGATGTCCTTAATACCCCTCTCTTGTCTGATTGCTCTGGCAAGGACTTCCAGCACTATGTTGAATAGAAGTGGAGATAGTGGGCAACCTTGTCTGGTTCCGATTCTAAGCAGGAACATTTTCAATTTTTCCCCATTCGGTATGATATTGCCAGTGGGTTTATAGTATATGGCCTTAATAATTTTAAGGCATGTCCCATCTATACCTATAATTTAGAGATATCTCAAAGAGCTAAACATGGAAATAACATTTGATCCAGCAATCCCACTACTAAGCATCTACTCAAAGGAAAAAAAGGCATTCTATAATAAAGACATTTGAACTTGAATGTTTATAGCAGCACAATTCACAATTGCAAAGATGTGGAAACAACCCCAGTCCCCATCAATACATGAGTGGTTTAATAAAATGTGGTATATGTATACCACGGAGTTCTACTCAGCCACAAAAAACAATGGTGATCTAGCACCTCTTATATTATCCTGAATACAGATTGAGCCCATCCTTAGAAGTGAGGTATCACAAAAATGGAAGAATAAGCACCACATGTACTTGCCATCAAATTGGTACTAACTGATCAACACTAAGGTGCTCACGTGGTAACAATAGTCACTGAGTGTCGGTCAGGTGGGGGGGAGTCAGTAAACTCACAGTTAATGAAGACAGAGCGCACTGTATGGGGGAAGGGCACGCCTCTAGCCCTGGCTTTGGCAAGACAAATGCAAATCAAAACCACAATGAGGTGCTAGCTCACCATTGTTTTTTGTTCTAAAAATAGAAATATATATATTTGTCACAGCTAAAAAAAAAAAACACAATGAGATATCATTTAACTTCAGTGAGAATGGCTTGTATCAAAAAGTCCCAAAGTGACAAATGTTGGCATGGACATGGAGAGATAGGAGCACTCATACACTGCTAGTGGGACTGCAAACTAGTACAACCTCTATGGAAAGTAGTATGGAGATTCCTCAAAGAGCTAAAGGTAAAACTACCATTTGATCCAGCAATCCCATTACTGGGTATCTACCCAAAGGAAAAAAATGACATTGTATAAAAAAGACATCTGTACTCAAATGTTTATAGTAGAACAATTCAAAATTGCAAAGTTTTGGCAACAACCCAAGTGCCCATCAATCCATGAGTGGATTAATAAAATGTGATATATGTATACCATGGAATACTACTCAGCCATAAAAAATAATGGTGAACTAGCACCTCTTGTATTATCCTGGATGGAGCTGGAGCCCGTTCTTCTAAGTGAAGTATCACAAAAATGGAAAAACAAGCACCACATGTTCTCACCATCAAATTGTAACTAATGAATCAAAACTTATGTGCATATATAGAAGTAATATTCACTGGGCGTTGGGCAGGTGGGAGGGGGAAGGATGAGATAGGTAAACTCACACATGCAGTGCATGCTGTCTGGGGGATGGGCACACTTGTAGCTCTGACTCAAAGGCAATTTATGTAACCAAAGCATTTGTACCTCCATAATACTCTTAAATAAAAATAAATAAATAAATAATAAATAAAATTAAAATTAAAAAATATTGGAAATTAAAACTAAAAGTTTGAGTGGGATGGTCCTATTATTTCTGGTAGGAGTATTTCCTTATATTGACAGAACAATAGTGGACACCTTGAATTACTTTATAAAATTAAATTCGACCAAATCCATTTGAGAGTTCAGGGCATGGAGGGGGGATGAATTTTCACCAGTTTATAAATTGAAAACTAATTTCCAGTTTATTTTACACATTTGAGAAATTGAGTACATAATCAGCGTGAAGGGGAGACACTCTAATGACATAGTAATGTAGCAATTATATCTAAACATGAAAATATGGATCATTGCACTAAAGTGTCTGCTTTATCTTTCCTGACTTATTTTTAATGAAAAATTAACAACTTGGCATTCAGACCAATTTAACTGTATCTACCAGGAGACAGGGATCTCTAGGGAATCCATATTGTGTTCCTCAACAACTGATAGTTGAATTACCTGGCCATACTTTATTGCTTTGAACCCATAATTATCTTTGCTCCTCCTCACTGTAATAGTTGATTTCTGTATTCCCCTCATCTTTCCCCTCATTCCTATGTCCAGACCAAAGATGTGATCCTCTAGCTCATCATTTCAGACTATTTTTATAAACTTATGATGGTTGAATACAATTATTCAAAAGCTTCACCAGACACTGCATTGTATCAATTCTAATTTACTATTATCTTTATCCTAGGTAGGCAGTAAAGGTATAACATTTCAATATTTTTATCTTTGTAACAAAACATTGGAAGATAAAATCCAAACGTCTCAGAAATAATTTAGTATCTGATTTCAGGAGTGTTGAATTGGTTTCCTAGAAACAGACAGATGGGAATTCCTAAACAAGTGATTTATTGAGAAAGTAGTCTCAAGAGAAAGGAAGTGAAGGAAGCAAATGCAGCAAAGGGAAAAAAATCAAGCAAGAGTGTAATCTAACCTGGAGTCTAGATTGAGCCTGACCCTACAGGGAGCTCTGGAGCATGAATTGCAACACAGAGTAGCTACTACCTTGAGGCAAGTGGGCAGCCTTTTTTATGCCCATACCAGTCAGTCATTGGCCAATGGCTGCTTCTGGAAGCAGGAAGTGGAGGAGTGTAAGGGGTGGGGGGTGGTAAGATAGGGTGTTATTTCCCAAGCAAGATAAAGGCAATTTTCTGGAGAAGGACCAGCTATGAATATTAGCAGCCAACACTCACAGCAGCTGAGGGTTGAGAGCAGCAGTCAGGTAAAGAGGACCTTGGTGTGCCACAAGGAGGTCTAACAGAAGGAGAAATAAATTGTCTAGAAATATTTTTAGTGTTTGTTAGACTAGTTAGACTGTGGAATTGGTATATTAAAAGTTGCATAGTTTGAATTTTGTATAATATATTGCTTGATACTTCACAAGCATGTTTCAATTTACTAGACCAAAAGATACTATTTTTTAAATTAACTTCAGTTTAAATTCAGACACGATCTACACTGTTGCTGCATAACTACTGAATGCAATTTCACTGAGCAACAATACTTACAAGCTGAATCACTGGTGATTATCAACTGGAAGAAACTATACCAATGCAAATTGCAATATTTTGAAACATTTGACGGAATAATGAGGATATGGGGCATTTCAAGACTTTCATATAATCTTTGAAATATTATATTTACAAAGTAAAAGTAAATTACATTTATCTGACCAAAAAAAGGGAAAACTTCATAAAGGGAGATATTTCCCCAGAGAAATGTGAGCAGAAACATACAGCTTTTCTCTTAAAAAAAAAAAAAAAAAAACTAAACTAAAACCAGCATTTATCACTCACCCCAAATCATATATAATTTTAAACAGACTCACTGCTAATAAGTTTTATGATCACTTGTGAGCAGAAGAGAGCACTAATGATCATAATTGGTACCAATTAGTCTAAAACCAATCAAGATTTTAAGCTGAAACTAAGGCTCCAGCTGCTGCTTAGCTTTCCAATACAGGGACCTTAACTCTTAGCAGCTTTCCTTTCCTGCTATCTCGTATGGCTGTGCTTCCTTCCATACTGCCTAATATAAGATCTGTAAACATCATGCTTCTGCTATTTTTGATGACACACTAAATACTGCTCTACCCTACTGTTCTCACTTCCACTTATATTTTGTTCTATTAAAAGCAGTAGTAACTTCACTAGAAAGGGAAAATGGAGGATATCGATATTTGTTGAGTATCTTCTAGGAAACAGGAAATTTACATATGTTTTAATGAAGTAGTAATTTTCATATCCTTGATGTTCTAAAATAACTTTAAAAAATTCTTCTTATTCTACATCCATGTAAATTCAAGTTAAGAGAAGTTAAATAACTCACCAGAAGTCATGCAAATAATAAATGACTGGACAGGTATTTGAGCCCAAAGATTGGCCTTTTAAAAACTCTGTGCCCTTTCTACTATATCCGTTGTAATCAAAGTCTGTTACCTGGACCAGCATCATCATCATCATCTCAGAACTTGTTAGAAGTACAAATTCTCGTACCTTATTATGGACCTACTAAACTGCATACTTCCAGAGTTGGGCCCAGAAATCTGTGTTTTTAACAAGCCCTTCAGATGTTTCTGGTGCACACTGAAGTTTGAGCATCTCTTTTCTATGCTATATTGATTTTTCCATAGAAAGAAACAAATGAAGCCTTTGATCCAGCTTTATATACTTTTTCCTCTTAGAAATTATATGTCCTGTGACCTCAAAGATAGCCTTGAGCTTTAAACACCATTTCCGTTAACAATTTTTTTTCAAGGTTTTATTTACTATATTTTTCTGAGGCTGGTAAACAAGTCTCTTCCCTGGACATCATCTGGTGACTCTCTAACATGACCACACTTTTTGCTTAATACTTATTTATTTATTCATTCACCCATGCACTCTTCCACTCAGCAACTTTTACTTGAAAGCCTTACATGTGTCAAGTACTGTGCTAGGCAGGTTATTAGCCCCCCAAAAGATGCCCATGCCCCAGTTCCCAGAAGCTTTGAATATGTTGTGTTACATGGCAAAAGGGAATTAAGGTTGTTAATTAGCTGACCTAAAAATAGGAAGATTATCCTGGATATCCATGTGAGCCCAATGTAATCACAAGTATCCTTAAAAGTGGAAGAGAAATATGTTAATAAGTGATGGCAGTGTGGAAAGGACTCAACTTGATGTTGCTGGCTTTGATGATGAAAGAAGGGGCCATGAGCCAAGGAATGCAAGTGGCCTCTGAAAGCTGCAAAAGGCAAGGAACAGATCCTCCCCTAGAGTCTCCAGAGAGAATACAGCTCTGTTAATACTTTGATGTTAGTCCAGTGAGACCTGTATCAGACATCTGACCTCCAGAACTGCAAGATAATACATTTATGTTGTCTAAAGAGATTGAATTTGTATTAATTTGTTACAGCTTCAATAGGAAACTACTACAGGTATTCTCATGGTCATTGGAGATGCAGCAGTAAGCAAGAGGGATTCAGCCATAGCCCTCAAGTAAGGGAGAAACTTGTACTCTAGTAAGGGAGATAAACCAAATAATTACCTATAGTATGGTAAATATTATACTAGGCAGCAATTGTCTGGAGGAAGAAGAATTTAAAACCAGAACTAAAAGTCGAATAGAAATTAAACATGCAAACAGAGGGTAAAGGAAGTGTGTTTGTGGAACTACATGTGCAAAGAAATAAAATTAGAAAGTTCTGTGTTTTAAGAAATGTCAAATGATGTTTAACACCTCAGAGTCCCTAAGTTACATGTGAAGAAGACAAATCTACTATAATTCTTGAGAGGAGAGCCAAGTGATTAGAGAAATTTATAGTTTAGATTTTTACACCGTTAACTCGATAATCCAAATGGTAATTTATTCAGTGGGCCCCGGTTTTCTCCCCCAATTCTTTCTTAACTTCATCATTTATTAATTTGATATTATCTTTACTATTTGATTTAATATTTATTAAAGACTATGTAAGAGGCAGGAAGGGAGACAAAAAAATCTTATCTTTCATTATAGCTAGTCAGAATAATTATATACACTCACTGAGGAAAGAAAAAATTTAATGAACTTGAAATTTACCAGTTATCCATTCTATTTTCAGTTAGCATGAATTAAAAAGAAAGTATATTTCAAATAAAATATCTATTTAATTCCAGCTACAGCAATTCTAGTCCGTCAAAATATTCCGATACTCCAGAGAAATATGCAAAAAAATTAAATACCACCAAATATTATCCAATAGAATATGAATAACAAGTATAACTCTCTTATTGGCATTCTTTACTTAGGACTTTAAAAGTGGAATGGCTTTGTTCAAAATGAACCCTTTTATTCAACATGGAAGTTGGTCTATTAAGGCACATGCCAATAAACTTCTTCTGTAAAGGGACAGAGAGTAAATATTTTTGGCTTTTTCACGCCGTATGGTCTCTGTTGCAACTACTAACTCTGTCAATGAATTGCAAAAGCAATTCATAGACAATATTTTCTAATATAACTTTGTTTATGAAAACAGGTGGCAGGCCAGGAGTTTAATAATTCCTGTGACAGAGAACTTTCCTTCCCTTTTCCCTTCTTCTCACCGTATCTCCTTTCCTTCCTTCCTTCCTTCTTTCCTTCCTTCGTTCCTTACTTTCTTCCTTCCTTCCTTTCTTGTAATTCCTTTGTGTGGCAATATATTTTTCCATTTGGAGAAGCAGAAAGTCAATCTCTTGTAATGTAAACTACCAATTCCTGTCAGGCAGGGTTAGACAAAAAGCAAAATAAGGAAATGTCTGTTGTCTTTTTTCATTAAAAGCAAAAGGTTCTATTTAAAAAGCAACTTGAGGTCCCTTAAAAACCTGTTTCTTCCTTAGCATTTCTTTCATCAATGTGAGTGTATGGGGGGAAGAGAGGCTGTTTTTCCAAAATGTTTTTAAATTATCATTTTTTCTACTTACAGATTTTGAAAAGCATTTAAATTAATACAGTTTCAAAGTGTATTCTCCTGGATGATATCTTTCCTTTGATGCAGAAGAGTGACTTTTTAAGAAAGTATCTTAAATAGTTGTTCTCCCCAAGGCAAAAGTGCCTCACTCTGATCTCTTCTGAGCCTCTTGCCTGTCTTCATTTTCCTTTATTTTTAAAGTTATTCATAACTGCTGATACAATTTGCCAATATTTTATTAAGTGGTCTGGACCAAATGCAATGTTTTATTCTATGTTGACATCCAATTTGAAATCATAAAAGAAAAATATTTTTGGTCATAAGACTCATTTTTTGCCTGGGTTTAATTTCCGTTACATGTTACAATTAATTCAACCATTTCTGCCTCTTTTTCTTTTTTTTCAATAAAAGGAACACAAAAAACTAAAATCTACATGGGTGGAAATAGAGATATAAAGGCTAAATATGAGTTTGTTTTAAGTGCTTAATGATTAGAAATAACGAAAAGAAATGGTATCCTAGAATTTTAGTGTAACAACCACAGTAGCAGGAGAGGGGGTTCATATTTACTATGATCTTTATTGATATATCACCAAACTGCATGATATAATTTGAACTTTCTAGGCCTTGTTAATCATGCAGAAACCTCATATTTGTGTATAAAATTCCATTCAGAGAGCTCAAATCTCCTTCATAACATTTCCCTAACCACGTCAATATTCTGCTTGGATGGCTTAGTTATTTATTTTCTTCCCAATGCTACAAATGAGAAAATGAGGCATAAATACTCAGTATATTTGACATGAATTCATAAGTGTAAGAAATGGTTGAATCAAAACTGTGATGAATCCCTTAAGTTCCAAACTAATTATCAGTTCAGCTTTAATTCTTCTTAAAGTTATCAATAATCATTTATTCTTTGGGGTGGGAAATTTCCTCTTGTATCAAGAACTGGATTTACGTTTCTGCTTAAAACAACTTAAAACAAAAAGACAAAATATATATTAAAAAATGGTTTATAGGCACTGTATATTAGTTATCACATGATAGTGATTCCCTAAGAGAAGGAAAACAAAGGATATAAGCCTATGATTTCCCCCAGCTTACCGTCTAGAGAGAGTTCCTACGCCCCAGCACAGGGAGGAAGAGATTAGGAAGAAGGTGGAGGTCACCCCGAGTCGAGGAGAGAGAGAAGTAGGAAAATGGGAAGACCAAGGCAGCTGGAGTTTGCAGGGCAGTATATCATAAAAGGAAGTGTTGCACAAAAAGAGAAATGCGCAGCTATGCAGTGGGTCCCTCAAGTCTTCTAAGCATAGATCAATGCACATATGTGAGGAAATTACCTAGACTGAGGGAAAGAACTGTTCAGAGACAATCCTCTATGGGTCTCTGTGTTAGCCTGCCGGAGCTACCATAAGAAAATACCACAGACGGGGTGGCTTACACATAGAAATTTATTTTCTCACAGTTCTAAATACTGGAAGTCCAAGATCAACGTGCTGGCAGGATTGGTTTCTTCTGAACATTCTCTTCTTGGCTTGTAGATGGCTGCCTTCTTGCTGTGTTCTCACATGGCCTTTACTTTGGATGCATGTGGAGAGAGATCTCTGGTTTCTCTGCCTCCTCTTACAAGGAAAACAGTCCTTCTGGATTAGGGCTCCACTTTTATGACCTCATTAAATTTAATTACCTCTTTAAAGGCCCCATCTCCAAGCAGTCACTTTAAGGATTAGAGTTTAACATGAGAATTTTGAAGGGACATAATTCAGTCCATAGCCATCTCTTTCATTTTTGTATATCTTACAGAGTCACTGACTGCTTTCATTATCGTATATTCTTTTTTTTTTTTTTTTTTTTTTTTTTTTTTTTGTGGCAAGAACATTTGAAATTTATTTTTAGCAATTTTGAAATATAATACATCATTAACTGTAGTCACTATGCTGTACAAAGGAACTCAAAAATTTATTCCTCCTGTCTACCTGAAACTTGTAGCTTTTCAACAACA
>CAUYRT010086319.1:0-24069 GCA_963574885.1 Lepilemur ruficaudatus | reverse complement strand
AGCAAGAGTGAGATCCCATCTCTACTAAAAATAGAAAGAAATTAATTGGCCAACTAAAAATTATATAGAAAAAATTAGCTGGGCATGGTGGTGCATGCCTGTAGTCCCAGCTACTCGGGAGGCTGAGGCAGAAGGATCGCTCGAACCCAGGAGTTTGAGGTTGCTGTGAGCTAGGCTGACACCACAGCACTCTAGCCCGGGCAACAAGAGTGAGACTCTGTCTCAAAAATAAATAAATAAATAAATAAGTTGTGCTAATTACAGGGGTGTATCATTTTAAAAGACTCCCCCCCAAAGAGCTACTGAATAATTCTCATTAACCATTAGTTATTGGAAATATTTTAAAATATGGGCCAGCCATGGTGGCTCATGCCTGTAATTCTAGCACTCTGGGAGGCAGAGGCTGGAGGATTGCTCGAGGTCAGGAGTTCAAGACAAGCCTGAGCAAGAGCGAGACCCTGTCTCTACTAAAAATAGAAAGAAATTAACTGGACAACTAAAAATATATAGAAAAATCAGCTGGGAATGGTGGCAAAAAAAAAAAGAAGAAGTGTATATGTGTATATGTGTGTGTGTGTGTGTGTGTGTAATGTGTGTGTAGATATAAAACTGCATTCTAAAAGTATGATTTTTTTTTTTGAGACAGAGCCTCACTCTGTTGCCGGGGCTAGAGTACCATGGTGTCAGCCTAGCTCACAGCAACCTCAAACTCCTGGGCTCAAGTGATCCTCCTGCTTCAGCCTCCCGAGTAGCTGGGACTACAGGCATGAGCCACCATGCCCTGCTAATTTTTTCTATTTTTTGGTAGAGACGGGGTCTCGCTCTTGCTCAGACTGGTCTCGAACTCCTGAGCTCAAATGATCTGCCCGCCTTGGCCTCCCAGAGTGCTAGGATTACAGGCGTAAGCCATGGCACCCGGCCTAAAACTATAATTTTTTTTTTCTTTTTGAGACAGGATCTTGCTCTGTTGCCCAGGTTGGAGTTAAGTGATGTCATCATAGCTCACTGCAACCTCCAACTCCTGGGCTCAATCAATCCTCCTGCCTCAGCCTCCCAAGTAGCTAAGACTACAGGTACGTGCCATCACACCTCGTTAATTTTTCTATTTTTAGTAGAGACAGGGTCTTGCTTTAGGTCAGGCTTGTCTGGAACTCCTGAGCTCGAGGGATCCTCCTGCTTCAGCCTCCCAGAGTGCTAGCATTATAGGTGTCAGCCACCACGCCCAGCCTAGACAATATTTCCGATGTGTTGTCACAACTTGTTGCTGGAGGAATTAAACGTGTCCTGTGTGACTTGTTCCATGATTTGTTGGATGACAGTTTCGATGATTCACTAGAAGAATTCACAGGACTCAGCATATAGTTGTATCCATAAGTATGATTTATCACAGCTAAAGGACATGGAGCAGGCCGGGCGCAGTGGCGCATGCCTGTAATCCTAGCACTCTGGGAGGCCAGGGCAGGCGGATCGTTTGAGCTCAGGAGTTTGAGACCAGCCTGAGTAAGAGCGAGACCCCCTCTCTATCAAAAATAGAAAAAATTAGCCGGGCATGGTGGCGCATGCCTGTAGTCCCAGCTACTCGGGAGGCTGAGGCAGGAGGATCACTTGAGCCCAGGAGTCTGAGGTTGCTGTGAGCTAGGCTGATGCCACAGCACTCTAGCCCAGACAACAGAGTGAGACTCTGTTTCAAAAAAAAAAAAAAAAAAAACAAAGAAAAAGAAGAGTAAAGGACACAGAATAAAATCAGCAAAGGGAAAAGGTGTATGTGGCAAAGTCTGGAGGAAATCAGGAGTGAGCTGCTAAGACTCCTCACCCAGTGTACTCACACAGGACACGTTTAATTCCTCCAGCAACAAGTTTTGACAACACATCAGAAATATTGTCTACAAGGGAGCTCATCTGAGTCAAAGAATCTGATATTGAATCAGGGGCCAGCCCTGCAGATAGCTTCTGCTTTGCAGGTACTAAAATTCCATAATCCTAGAGGGAAAGCAAGTGTTCAACATAACCCACGTTGTTTGCATAAACAAGTTAAGCGCAGTGCACCGCTCTTATCATGTAAGGAATGGTGGGGACCCTCCCAAAATCTACGTTCTCAGATGCCAACTATGGTAGTCAGCTTGGGCAGCTTTAACAAGATGCCTCAGTCTGGATGGTGTGAACAGTAGACACTTATTTTCTCACAATCTGGAGGCTGGAAGTCCAAGATCAAGGTGGCACCAGGGTTGGTTTCTGGTGAGGCCTTCTCTTGGCTTGCAGATGGCTGCCTTCTTCTTCTTCTTCTTTTTTTTTTTTTCGAGACAGGGTCTCACTGTGTTGCCCAGGCTAGAGTGCCATGGCATCAGCCTAGCTCACAGCAACCTCAAACTCCTGGGCTCAAGCGATCCTCCTGCCTCAGCCTCCCAAGTAGCTGGGACTACAGGCATGTACCACCATGCCCGGCTAATTTTTTCTATATATGTTTAGTTGGCCAATTAATTTCTTTCTAATTTTATCAGAGACGGGGTCTCACTCTTGCTCAGGTTGGTTTTGAACTCCTGACCTTGAGCAATCCGCCCGCCTCTGCCTCCCAAAGTGCTAGCATTACAGGCGTGAGCCACCGCGCCCGGCCTTTTTTTTTTTTTTTTTGAGACTCAAACTCCTGGGCTCAAGCAATCCTTCTGCTCAGCCTCCCGAGTAGCTGGGACTACAGGCATGTGCCACCGTGCCTGGCTAATTTTTTCTATATATTTTAGCTGGCCAATTAATTTCTTTCTATTTTTTTAGTACAGACGGGGTCTCGCTCTTGCTCAGGCTGGTCTTGAACTCCTGACCTCAAGCAATCCTCCCGCCTCAGCCTCCCAGAGTGCTAGGATTACAGGCGTGAGCCACTGCGCCCGGCCAGATGGCTGCCTTCTTGCTGCGTCCTCATATGGCCTTTCCTCTGTGTGAGCACAGAGTAGGGTGGGGGGAGTTCTGCTGTCCTTTCCCCTTCTTATAAGGACACCAGTCCTGTTGGATTAAGGCCCTACCTTTCTGACCTCATTTAACCTTAATTACCTCCTTAAAAGCCGTATCTCCAAATACAGTCACACTGATGGTTAGGCCCTCAATATAGAAATTTGGGAAGACATGATTCAGGCCATAACACCAGCCAAGGGCCAAACTTTCTGAGCGGGCCTTTCTAAGGATAGCAGCCTGGGGCCTGCTATGTGAGCTCTTTTCTATTATACACAGTCTCTGGACCAGATTCTGGAAGCCTTGAGATGGCTGCTAATTACATTGCTCCCAGGGAGGAAGGGGGCCCCTCTTGGTTCTTTATGATCCAGATTATGGTGGCTCTTCCCTGTGTATTGAGAACCTTCCTGCCACCCTGGCCACAGCCAATGAGATCAGGAGTTGATGCGTGAGCAGAAGGCAGCCCTATATGGAGACAGCCTACCAACTCAGCCAACAGAGGCACCCATGCTGAGTGGTGGTATTCAAAGCCTCTCTTGGGAGGTGGTCTGAGAGGGAGGCTTGGCAGGCAGCAGTGGAGTACGCAGGCTGTGTAGCAAGACAGTTTGAGTCTCAAGCTGGATTGGACTTCTGGCTCTGAAACCCTTACTGGCACAACTGCTATATATATAATAAAAAATTGAAGAATGTTTTCAATGGATGTTTAGCCTTGATGTAGTTAATCTCTAAGTTTTGGTTTCATCATCTATACAATTGATGATGGCCGGGCACGGTGGCTCACGCCTGTAATCCTAGCACTCTGGGAGGCCGAGGCGGGCGGATCGCTCAAGGTCAGGAGTTCAAAACCAGCCTGAGCAAAAGTGAGACCCCGTCTCTACTAAAAATAGAAAGAAATTAATTGGCCAACTAAGAATATATAGAAAAAGTTAGCTGGGCATGGTGGCGCATGCCTGTAGTCCCAGCTACTCGGGAGGCTGAGGCAGAAGGATCGCTTGAGCCCAGGAGTTTGAGGTTGCTGTGAGCTAGGCTTACGCCATGGCACTCACTCTAGCCCGGGCAACACAGCGAGACTCTGTTTCAAAAAAAAGAAAAAAAACAGATGATGATAATCTTCTCACAAAATTGTTCAATGTATTCAATGATGTAATTAAAGTGCTTATCATGATGCCTAGCTCAGAGTAAGTGTGAGTAAAAGACAACTAGTATTAAGTCTAAATGCCAAGGGAACTAAGCACTGCAAACTAGGGTTCACGTGATTTCCCAGTGAGGCCGAGCTGCTCACTCTTCTGGGTCTGCACTAAGCCAAGAGCTTTGGAAGGGATGGAATTCCAAATGACTGGGTAGGTTATAAGACAATAAGAATATTCCTGATCTTATTACATGTTCTCATGAAGCCTTGTAACAAACCACCAGCACTGATAGTATGTATGCATTTATAGTTGTTTGATTCTGGGAAGTCTAAAGATAAGGAATGTACAAATAACTTTTAAACACGAACCGGAAACATGTCAAATGACCAGAAGGCAAAGTGTGACATAGTTCCAAATTTAGTACTAGAAACCTAGAATGGCCCCAGAAGCTAAAGGGTACAGTTCACAATATGCTATAACTATCATAAATGCGGTATATACTAAGTAATAGAGTGGCAAGATGCAAAAATACAGCCTCCAGGAAATGCAAGAAATAAAGGATGGAAACACAGCAGCAGCAGGAGGCTTTAACTTACCTTTGTCAGCCAATGATAGATCTAGCAGACACAGGTTAAGCAAAAATCATATAATTAATAAAACTACATCAAGTTCTAATTTCTTATAACTGTGAATACATCTTGTAGTCAGTCATCCACTATGGAACATTAATAACCATTGACCATCAAATTAGGCCACAAAGAAAAGTTCAGTACATTCCAAAAATTAAAATGGATAAGACCACATTCTTTGACCATAATTCAATATACTTGGATTTTTTTTTTTTTGAGACAGAGTCTCACTCTGTTGCCCGGGCTAGAGTGCCGTGGTGTCAACCTAGCTCACAGCAACCTTGAACTCCTGGGCTTAAGCAATCCTCCTGCCTCAGCCTGCCAAGTAGCTGGGACTACAGGCACGCGCCACCATGCCCGGCTAATTTTTTCTATATATTTTTAGTTGGCCAATTAATTTATTTCTATTTTTAGTAGAGATGGGGGTCTCACTCTTACTCAGGCTGGTCTCAAACTCCTGACGTTGAGCGATCCTCCTGCCTCAGCCTCCCAGAGTGCTAGGATTACAGGCGTGAGCCACCGCGCCCGGCCAAACTTGGATTTTTTTAAAACCAAAACAAAACTACAAAACTCTAATAGCTTGGTAAAAAAATAAACTTAGCTCTCGTAACTCTTCCGTCAACATACAAATAAACCAAAATTTGCAGAAATGCTAGAATAATAAAAAAATATGTAGGCCGAGCTCGATGGCTCACGCCTGTAATCCTAGCACTCTGGGCGGCCAGGGCAGGAAGATCACTCGAGGTCAGGAGTTCAAGACCAGCTTGAGCAAGAACGAGATCCTGTCTCTACTAAAAGTAGAAAGAAATTAGCTGGACAACTAAAAATATGTAGAAAAAAATTAGCCGGGCATAGTGGCACATACCTGTAGTCCCAGCTACTTGGGAGGCTGAGGCAGGAGGATTGCTTGAGCCCAGGAGTTTGAGGTTGCTGTCAGCTAGGCTGACGCCATGGTAATCTAGCCTGGGCAACAGAGCAAGACTCTGTCTCCAAAAAAAAAAAAATAATGAAAATATTACATATCAAAACATACTGATATAACTAAATCTGATCACAAAACAAAATTCATAGTTTAAAATATACTATATAAGACATAATTGAAAATTTTCCAAACAGCTTAAAATACCAAAACCAAAATGAATAGACAAATGGTGAACTGGGGAAAATATTTGCAACACATGACAGACAAAGGGCTGACTTCTTTAAGTTTTAAGTCAGTAAGACAAAGACAAAATAAATAAAAAATGGACAAAAGAGATGAATGCAAAGTTCACAAAAAGACAAATGGCCAATAAACATATGAAAATATGCCGAATTTCATTCATAATTGAAGAAATTAACAATGAGATGTTTTCACTTTTTAGATTGATAAAATTGTATACATTTTACAACATCCAGTGTTGGCGAGTATGAGGAAATATAATAATACACAATAGGTGGCAATATAAAATTGAGCAAGTGTTTTGGAAGAAGATTGAAAATATTTGTCAAAGTTTTAAATTTGTATACATTTTGATCCAGGAATTCTATAGCTAGGAATTTACTTTTTTTTTTTTACTTTTTAAATTTACTTTCGGCTGGGCGCAGTGGCTCACACCTGTAATCCTACCACTCTGAGAGGCCGAGGAGAGTGGATCGCTTGAGTTCAGGAGTTCAAGACCAGCCTGAGCAAGAGCCACACCCCGTCGCTACTAAAAATAGAAAGATATTAGCTGGACAACTAAAAATATATAGAAAAAAATTAGCTGGGCATGGTGGCGTGTGCCTGTAGTCCCAGCTACTTGGGAGGCTGAGGCAGGAGGATCGCTTGAGCCCAGGAGTTTGAGGTTGAGCCCAGGAGTTTGAGGTTGCTGTGAGCTAGGCTGACGCCACAGCACTCTAACCTGGGCAACAGAGTGAGACTCTGTCTCAAAAAAAAATATTACTTTAAAAAATATGTTTCTACTAAGTGAAGTATCACCAGAATGGAAAAACAAGCACCACATGTACTCACCATCAAATTGGTATTAACTGATCAACACTTATGTGCACGTATGGAAGTAACATTCATCAGGGATCAGGCAGGTGGGAGGGGGAGGAGGGGATGGGTAAACTCACACCTAATTTTGAAATAAAAATAAAAAATAAATAAATGAAACATCCCAAACACTGATGTTTACTGCCAAAAACATATAGCTGTCCATGTATTTTTAACAGAGAAGTAAACCAAAAATATATAAACAGCTGTTTAAAAAGGAATAAATTTTAGGCCGGGCGTGGTGGCTCACACCTGTAATCCTAGCACGCTGGGAGGCCAAGGCGGGTGGATCGCTCAAGGTCAGGAGTTCGAAACCAACCTGAGCAAGAGCGAGGCCCCGTCTCTACTAAAAATAGAAAGAAATGAATTGGCCAACTAAAAATATATATAGAAAAAAGAAATTAGCCGGGCATGGTGGCACATGCCTGTAGTCCCAGCTACTCGAGAGGCTGAGGCAGAAGGATCGCTTGAGCCCAGGAGTTTGAGGTTGCTGTGAACTAGGCTGACGCCATGGCACTCTAGCTGGGGCAACAGAGTGAGACTCTGTCTCAAAATAAATAAATAGGAATAAATTTTTAAAAGTAAGATAAAATGGTTTCTTATGGAAGGAGATACAGAAGTTGGAGGAGACAGGGATAGAAGCTAAATTTATCTGAATATACCATACTATTATTGAATTTGGAGCCATGTAAATATAATATAATCATCATTATATTATAAAATCATATACTAATTTAAAAATTGTGTCATACCAAAAAGAAAGAAGTTATAGAAGATCACTGGGGTCATATCAAGCAAGTTTAAAGTGCTCCCACTGGCCAAAGATGGGGCAATTTGAGCATCAAAAAGAACAGTAACTGCAATAAATTGAAATATATCAACTTGCTGCGAGATCATAAAGATGCTAGGATATCTCATTGGCCACCTTTGGAGGATGCTAGTTAGCCAACATATTATCCTGAAAATTGGTAAATAAAGAGAAAGAGACAAAAGAACTGATTGGATAATTAATGATATTAAAGAATTTTCGTTAATTTTTTTGGATATCACAATTTATGGGTATGATCAAAAGAGTTCTTATCATTTACAGCAGTATCTTGAGATATTTATGCATAAAATGAAATGATATCTGGGTTTTGCTTCCAAGTAATCCAGTGGAAAGGCCCGCACTGTGGCTCACACCCCTAATCCCAGAATTTTGAGATCCAGGCAGGAAGATCAACTGATGCCAGGAATTCCAGGTTACAGGGGAACTATGATCCAGCCACTGCACTCCAGCCTGGGCAATAGAGTGAGACCCTCTCTCTGAAATAAATAAAATAAATCAACAAACAAACAAAATAATCCAGAGGACATAGAAGAAACAAGATTGGCTGTGAACTGATAAATGTTGAATTGGGTGATGAATACTCTTTATTATACTGTTCTCTCTACTTTTCTATGTTTCAAATTTTCCATAACATAAAAATGATTTTATGGAGGCAAAAGCTGTAAACAGTGTTCTATACCTATATTGAGAGCATGACTCAGGCCCAGACTGCTAGCCATGTCGTCTTAAATTGTTTGTGGAGAGCCAGAATTAAGCAATGTCTTGACAAACTGAGTAAGTTTTGCATGGGTAGGCAAATACACAATATGTCCTGGGAGAACTGCAAAGAGTTTCCTGGAGCCAGCAGACAGGCCCTAAATACTTTCCACATATTAATTCATTAACACCCCATGAAATAGGTACTATTATCCCCATTGTACAGATGAATGACAGAGAGGTTGAGTAACTTGCCCAGGGTCACACAGTAAGTGGCAAAATCGCGATGTGAAGCCAGCTATAGTTATAGTGCTTAAATTGTCTCATTTCAATCGGTAGGGATCGTCTTCAAGTTGGCTTCTGGATTTTTTTTTTTTTTAAGAGATGGGGTCTCACTCTGTCGCCCAGGCTGGAGTGCAGTGGCGCGATCATAGCTCACTGCAGCCTCGAACTGCAGCCTCAGCCTCCCGAGCAGCTGGGACTTCCGGCGCCACCGCGCCCATCGTCCGCTGGCTCTTTTTTTCATGGCGTCTCCTTTCTAGCATCACAGGCTTATCTTGTTTATCCACGTCTTGAGGCTCAATCATCACAGTTTCCTCTTGGTGGCAGTGTTGCTCCAGAAACGCCAAAAAGTCCCGCACTCCCTCCCGCAGCTCCAAATAGACTGCCTCTCCTTCCGCCCTTCGGGTCTGAAAAAAACGCCGCTGAGCCCGGAAGGCAGCTGGAGAGCCCGCAGCCACCCGCCCACTCTGCGGGCAACCTGTCCCCTGCCCACTGCTCCCGCCACTGCAGCTGCTGTAGCTAAGGCAGGTTTTGTTTCCTCTTTGCATCCAGATTATTCTGAGATCTAAACTGCAAGCTCTAGACAGACATCACACCTAGAATTCCATTTCTGCCCAGCCTGGGCTGTGTGAACCGCACTGGCTCACTGCACGTGAGATCCCCGCAGCTTTCCTGTTTGGCAAGTTGCCAGCTTGAGGATGCCCAACTCCAGGGAGCCTGAGGCCTGCAGGAAGACATCCCCAGCCATCGAGCCACAAGACCCAGTCCTAGTGCACCTTGCAGCCTCCGGGTGTCCTCCACTTGCTGACCCAGCTGTTAGGCCAGTGGTTCTCAAAGTGGGGTCCCCAGACCGGCAGCAGCTGCATCTCTGGGAACTTGTTAGAAATGTATATTCTCAGACCCCGCCCCAGGACCCACTGAGCCCAAAACTAGGGATGGGACCCAGCGGTCGGTGTTCTACAAGTCCTCCCAGGGGGTTCTGATGGGCGCTAAAGTTTCAGAACCTCTGGGCTAGGCCAGGCACGCCAAGTAGCGGCTTATAGTATAAAGTAGCCATTTGGCACAGGTCCTCACACGACCCGCCAGAGGATCCGCATCAGTCAGCAGTGTGCACTCTACAATGCTCACCTAGAGGGACACGTGTCCGTGCGTGGGCGGGAGAGCGCGCGGGATCCAGTCGGAGGTGAGGGACAGTTTTGCCTTGTGATTTTATCACTTACCATTGGAAGGAGAGCCCTGTTCCCTACTATCAGCTTTTCATTGCTTCCTATTTCCTTTAAAAGGCGAAAGATTTTACGATCTGAAGAGAAACCAGAGTATCCTGTTTCCTTTGTTTTCATTTCCGAGACAGTGTTTTATCTTTAGAAAAACATCCATGGCGGGGCGTGGTGGCTCATGCCTGTAATTCTAGCACTCTGGGAGGCCGAGGCAGGCGGATCGCTCAAAGTCAGGAGTTCGAAACCAGCCTGAGTAAGAGCGAGACCCCGTCTCTAATAAAAACACAAAGAAATTAATTGGCCAACTAAAAATATATAGAAAAAATTAGCCGGGCACGGTGGGACATGCCTGTAGTCCCAGGTACTCAGGAGGCTGAGGCAGGAGGATCGCTTGAGCCCAGGAGTTTGAGGTTGCTGTGAGCTAGGCTGACGCCATGGCACTCTAGCCTGGGCAACAGAGTGAGACTCTGTCTCAAAAAAAAAAAAAAAAGAAGTATAGTAAAACATAAACCAGTAACAGAGTCGTTTGTTATCCTTATGGAGTGTTATGTGCGGTATATAACTGTATGTGCTACACAGTGCTTTTTATGCGACCGGCAGGGTGGTAGGTTTGTTTGCACCAGCGTGGCCACAAACGCATGAATAACGCATTGCGCTATGACTAGGTAGGTGATAGGAATTTTCAGCTCCACTATAGTCTTATGGGACCACCGTTGTACATGCGGTCCATCACCGACTGAAACATCATTATGCGGTGCGTGACTGTACTGCATAATTCTACTTATATCTAAAGTATCAAACTCATAGAAACAGAGGGAAGAGGGAAATGAGGAGTTGTTGCTCAGTGGGTGAAAACTTTCAGTTATGTACCATGAAGAAGTTCTAGAGATCTGCTGTACAGCATAATGCCTGTAGTTAACAATACTGTATTGTACACTTAAAATTTTGTTGAGAGGATAGATCTCATGTTGTGTTCTTTCCACAATGAGAGAGAGAGAGAGAGAGAGAGAGAGAGAGAGAGAGAGAGAGAGAGAGAGAGAGAGAAAGCGCCCAGAACTAGGAGCGATCGACAGGTTTATCTTGCCCCAGCGACCACAGCAGCAGCGACCACAGTCTGTGCCTGGAGGATAAGCCCAGGGCTTCGCCCTCGCACCATAGATGAGAAACGCGCGCTGGGCGTGCCGCCGCCACCACCTTTCTCCCAACCAAAGGTTGACTTCCTCAAGGACCTGTTATTAGAGTTAGAAGAAGCTTTTCTGTGGGTCTTCACAGAGAAATATTTCATTTTCTTGGCTTGCGATCTGACTTGCCCAGGCTTCCACAAATGCACCGCGGCTCCTGTGCTATGTCTGTTCCCCCAAATCATCGCCATAACAGGTGCAGCCACGCCGATTTCTGACACCAAGAAGGGATCTTGGCCCACAGGTGCCCCTGGGCCTTAACACCACCACAAATACGTTTGTTTGCCTCTGGGGAAAAATCCCCGTTTCCCTTCAAAGGTCTGCCAACGTCTTACCATGTACCCCCCGACTTATTTCCTTCTTCCTTCAGCAGCTGTCTCACCCTGTAGCATCTGGAAAGCTGGAAGTGTCCTTCCTTCTTCTCACTCTCCTGCTTGGTCTTTGACATCTCCACTCCCGTGCTTTTTATTATTTTTATTAAATTTTAATTGACAAACAATAATTGTGGATATTTAGGGGTTGCAATGTGATGTCTTGATTTATGTATATATTGTAGAAAGATTCAATCAAGCTCATCAACATATCCATCACTGCACCAGTTTATATGTTTTTGTGATGAGAACGTTAAAAATCTATTTTAGCAATCACACCCATTCTTGCTTCCTTCTCTGAAGCTCCAGAGGATGGCCTGGCTTTATTCTGAGACTATGTTCCTCCTGTTTTTTGAATGTGAAAACAGTGTTCTTTCTTTCATAAAATAGCTAGACGTTGAGGCTTTATTAGTTTCTTTAATGTCCTAACTTGGCAGAACTGAAAGTTGGCAAACCTGTGCCCCCTCCCACACATACACATCCACAGTTACACCTGGTTTGCTTGGGGGGAGGAAGGGGGATTCATTAGTCCGTAAAAAAGTTTGACTAGTGTACATAGTATGCATTTCATTTTCTTACATTTCAAAGTGTATATATTATATATTAATAACTTATAATAAAGTCACCAATATTCTCTATATTATCTCTAAAAAGCAGAAACATTTGCCGAAGGGTGGATTTTCTAAAAGAACAAAACCAAAATAGATAATAGCTCAAAGGGGGGGGTCCAGTGCCAGGCATGGCCTGAAGGAAATGGCCGGGGGCAATCTTTGAGGGATGAAGAAGAAACGGGGAGTAGAGAGGTTAGCTAGGGGGTTCTCCAGCCGCTGGGAGCCCAGGGCACTTTGAAGAAAGTGGATGTCATGTGTTTGATTTTATACTTTCTGCCCTGTGGCCCAGGCTTGTCATCTTGCTCCCTTGGCCCTACAAACACACAGAAGCAGAGAAAAGGACAAGAATTCTGGGAACAATGGAATTAGAACCAGAGGTGACCCACCTAGGTGGTAGCTGCCAGGAAGTAAATAATATGTACCAGTTAAAAAATGATGATGATGATGATGGCGGAAGGAGTACAGTGTAGGAAAGCCTGAATTCTTGGCTGATGGGCTTTGTTTAATTAACCACATGGAATTCGGTCTCAACTACTGTCAAAATCTTATTCTCTGGCAGCCCCATTCTTTACTTTCTACCCTTTCTTAACCCTGTTTCCGAAATGCATGTGTCTCCGGTCGGAATATGTTAAAGGGAAATAGCTTTCCACCCCTATATTGGTTCACTCTGACTCTGCTCTTTTTCTTGTACCCTTGTGCCCTTCTCTTTTTTTTAAAAAAAAAAAAGAGAGATTGGTGTTTTTACTTAACATTAATGCATGTTGAATTCGGCCAAACAGATGTCTTTACACTCCTGGGCCTTTCTGCAATGATGAATTTCCAGAGAGGAGAGCCCAGGCCTGTTTCATTCTCCTTACAAACTGCCATGGGCAACAAAGTATTAAATAAGTATTTTTTGAAAAACAACTTTGAGTCTCTTCGGAATCACTGGAGAACCACAACCAAGCAAAGGCTATAGAATGCAGTCGCTGATTACAGGCCTACAACATATGCAATTTCTAGCGTGAAGATTCCAAACATATGTCAGTTGGTTAGTAAAGGAATTGATGGAAAGGATGAATTTTCAGTGACATCCCAATATGTTTTCCCCTCTGATTTCAAACACTTTGGTTATTCATTTTCCCCAGAGGGTGGCAGCAGGAGTCTCTTGTATCGCCCAGGGGTTGCCAAGAGGCGACTTTTAGGAGGTCACTCTGCAATGAGCTAACAGATGCAGTTTCTGGTTAGAGAGCACTTAGCCTCGGCTCAGGCGGACAGACCCTTGCGCTTTGTCTCCCTTGAGGTGGGGAGGGGGCTGCATGGGGCCCAGGAAGCCCCAGGAGCAGCAGGGAGCAGAGGGAAGCAGCAGGGAGCAGGGGGAGCAGCGGGGATCCTCCCCAGCTGGTGCCCAATTAGAAAGCCAGGGAATTAACAGAAGGCCAAGAAGACTCAATGAGCCAGGCCTGGGGTTCTCTTTGTTCCATCTCTTTCACCATGCTGAGAACCGAAAGAGAAAAGCATTGCATGACAAGAATTGATGGTGTCAAACAAATACCCTCAAAAACAGTTTAGGAATTGTTCTTCTCTGTAGGAACTGGATGAAGAAGACAAAAGAGTAGTGGCTTCCTTTTTACCCAGTAATGACCCTACATTTGGGAAGGGGGGGGGGGTGGTGTTTTTCACTGTATCCATTCAGCTTGATTCCTGCTCACCAAGGCGCAGTTTAGAGACTTTTTGAGGAAGCAGTTTGCAACAAAATGTATAGCTTCCACTGACCATAAACATGCCTTGTTTATAATCATAGCCTTGTTTATAATCTCGGAATGTCAAGATGCCTAAATGACTATGGAATCGTTGTTTTGAAATTTGTCTTTCTTTAAAAAATTAACTTTATTTTTTAGAGCAGTTATATGTTCATAGCAAAATTGAGCAGAAAGTGCTCAATTTCCCCGTATCCCCCCTCCCCCCCACAAGAAGCCTTCCCCACTATCACCACCCCCACCAGAGTGGTATGTTTGCTGCAATTGAAGATGCCCATTCATTATCACCCCAAGTCCTGGGTTCACACTAGGGTTCCCTCTTGGTGTTGTACATTCTATGGGTTTGGGCAAATGTATAATGCGTGTACGCACTATTACAGTATCATAAAGAGTAGTTTCACTGCCCTAAAAATCCTCTGTGCTCCGCCTGTTCATCCCTCCCTCCTCTCAGCCCCTGGAAACTGCTGATCTTTTTTCACTGCCGCTATAGTTTTATCTGCCCCAGAATGTCATACAGTTGGACTCGTGCAGTGTATAGCCATTTCAGATTGGCTTCTTTCACTTAGTATTTAATAATATGCACATAAGTTTCCTCCATGTCTTTTCATGACTTGATAGCTCATTTCTTTTTAGCACTGAATAATATTACATTGCCTGGATGTGCCACAGTTTATCCACTCACCTACTGAAGGACGATTTGGTTGCTTCCAAGTTTTGGCAATTATGAATAAAGCTGCTGTAAACATCCCTGTGCAGATTTTAGCATAGACATAAGCTTTTAAGTCATTTGGGTAAATACCAAGGAATACAATTACTGGATGATATGGTAAAAGTGTGTTCAATTTTGTAAGAAACCCCGAAACTGTTTTCCAAAGTGGTTGTGCCATTTTTGCATTCCCACCAGCAATGAACGAGAGTTCCTGTTGCTTCACGTCCCCGCCAGCATTTGTTGGCAATGTGCTGGGTTTTCACTGTTCCAACAGGTGCGTAGTGGTATCTCATTGTTGCTTTACTTTGCAATTTCCTAATGATATATGATGCTGAGCATCTTGGGGTGTGCTTGTTTGCCATCTGCACATCTTTGATGAGGTGTCTGTTCAGGTCTTTTGTCCATTTTTAAATCAGGTTGTTCATTTTCTTATTGTTGAATTTTAAGAGTTCTTTGTGATTTTGGATAACAGCCATTTACCATGTATGTCCTTTGCAAATGTTTTCTCCCAGTCTGTGTCTTATCCTCTCATTCTCTTGATCATCTTCTATTAAAAAACAAAATGAGCAACTTCTAAACCTTTCTTTGCAGTGGGAGCAACATTTCTGCAGAGGCAGTGTGTGGCAGTAAAGGTGGGGCTCTGGAGTCAGTCAGCTTGGATTTGGATTCTGGTTCTGCCACTTGCTAGCTGTGCAATTTACTTAATGTCTCTGTGCCACACATTCCTCATCTTCTTTTTTTTTGGAGACAGAGTCTCAGTCTGTCATCCCAGCTAGAGCTAGAGTGCAGTGGTGTCATCATAGCTCACAGCAACCTCAAAATCCTGGGCTTCAAGCGCTCCTCCTGCCTCAGCTTCCTGAGTAGCTGGGATTACAGGCGCACAAGACTGCATCTGGCTAATTTTTCTATTTTTAGTAGAAATGGGGTCTCCATCTTGCTCCGGCTGGTCTCGAACTCCTGACCTCAAGCTATCCTCCCACCTCAGCCTCCCAGATTGCTAGGATTACAGGCATGAGCCACAGTGCCTGGCTCTCCTCATCTTTAAAATAGGGATAATAACAGTGCTCACCACATAGGGTGGCTATGAAAATTAAATCAATGAATATAATAAATATAAGAGATGTATAGCAGGTTCTGCATTTGTTTGTTATTAAATTACTTGATTAGAACAAAAGGTATAGTTTGTACAGTTGCAGAGATACACGTGAAAAGCAATGGGGACATTTTTGACATGAAGGGCATGCCTTTGGCAGCCATTTAAGATCTTTCTTCACTGAGCAGAATCCGTTCTGTTTTGGAAGTCACATCAAGACTACTTTGGCTTTTGCAAAGCAATTTCTACCCATTCTGTGTAGAATGCCGTAACACTCAGAGAGAATTGAATCTATTAGCAATTAGTGAGATAGAGTGGTACAGTAAATTGCTACAGGAAAAGCAACAAAGAGGCATACTAGGTCCAGACACTTAGCTGTCTCTGCTCCTAACTAGCTGCTTCACTTCACAAAGATCACTTTATTCTATGTCTCAGATTTCCACTTCTGTTATGAAGGGCTTACAGTTATCAAAGCTGGGGATGGATGGATGTATTAATCATGTTTTTTATTTTCTGTGTTTTATGATGCTTTGACATCTTGGGGCCTTGCTAATCCTGGAGAGACAGCCCCTCCCAGTGTGAACTAATTCCTAGAGATAGCAACTAAATTGATTTTGAGCATGCCTTTGATATGCAAACCAACCAATTCTGAGTCCATAGCCAAACCACCTCCTTTATCTAACTCACAGCCAGGCAATATTTCTCCTGCCCTAAATCACCTAAGGGCCAGGTACTGGATAACTGAGGACCACCCTATAGCCCACCCAAATCATTCAAATTATTCAATCCGAAACTTGCTCAGCTTGCCTACCCTGTCTCGTCCATTCCTTCCCACAAAACCCACAATAAAGCTCTGGCTCATGCCGTCCTCTCCTCGCTCCTTGTGCCTCCTAACTGACCCTGGTGCTTCCCCATGTGGCTCTGCATGGCCACGGCTTGGCGAGTCCCCACTCTTGGGAACGGTGAGTAACAAACTGTCTTTTCCAAGTCAATTGCCTCCTGATCTTCTGGCCTCATCACACCTGAATAAAAACAAAATCCTGGGGTACATTTTAAAACAATTTAACCCCAGGTGCCAACTCTGATGGCCTGGTAATAGCTGTCCAGAGTGCAGGGAGGAGAAGGAGTCTCAGGTTGAGTGCAGTGTGAATGTCTGCCCTGAGCACGGGAGTGAGGAATAGAGCTATGCATAAAATGGTCTCCCCTCCCTGACGTGGATGCTCTCCAAGGTTCCTTCCAGCTCTACATTTAAGGATTTTAGGAGTACTTGAAACCAGTTGCTTTTTCTAGTAGAATTTTCATCATAGTTTTTATAATTGGAAATAATGATTTGGGAATACTCAAGTTTCAGTTATAGATGGGGCTTCTTCTATGGCTGACCCTGTGCTACACACAAAGAGGAACGACTAGGAAACATCGTCTCTGACTTCCCCTGGGCCTTCAGAGGCAGCCACTCCCCAGCCCTTATGGGTCTCTGGTAGCCTCCCTTTGTACGTGCCAGGAGGACTATCCCAAACCTTTTCTTCTTTTTTGAGGCCCCACTACTCCGTATTTAACTCCTCATTCCTGTCGAGTAACTTCAGCTTCTGCCACTCAGAGAAAATGAAGCCAACAGATTTGAATACCCTTGACTTCTGGCTTTTTGTCACCCCATACTATGTTCTGAGTTTGGCTATAACTGCTGCAGTCTCACCTTTTGGCCTCAAATCAGGGAGCTAGAAATGGCTTCTCCTCTTCCACCCAACCCCTCCCCTAGGCTCTGACATTCCTTGCCTCCAAACTCTTTGTCTTAGTCTATTTTCTGTTGCTATGACAGAATACCACAGACTGGGTTGGTTGGATGATATTTATTTATTTATGTATGAATGACAGGGTCTCACTCTGTCATCCAGGCAGGAGTGCAGTGTTGTGATCATAACTCACTGCAGCCTTGAACTCCTAGGCTCAAGCAATCCTCCCTCCTCAGCCTCTCAAAGTGCCAGGATTTCAGGTGTGAGCCATCGTGCCTGGCCTGCACAGACTGGGTAATTTATAAAGAAAGGAAGCTTATTTGGCTCATGGTTCTGGAGACTGGGAAGTCCAAGAATATGGTGCCGGCTTCTGGTGAGGGCTTTATGCTGCAGTATCCCTTGGTGGATAGGGGGACAGGCAAGCGAGCACATGCAAGAGAGAGCTCACTTTTATAACTAACCCACTCCCATGATAATGGCATTAATCCATTCATGAGGGTGGAGACCCTATGATGTAATCACTTCTTAAAGAGCCTACCTCTCAACATTGTTACAATGACCATTAAATTTCAACATGAGTTTCGGAGGGGACACTAAAACCATAGCATTCTTCTAGCCTCTAGTCATTACCCAGTTCCAAAGGCACTTCCACATTTCTAGGTATTTGCTACAGTAGCATCCCTACTTCTCAGTACCGATTTCTGTCTTAGTCAGTTTGGGCTGGTATAACAAAGTACCATAGGCTGGGTGGCTTATAAACAACAGAAATTTATTTCTCACAGTTCTGGCTGGAAGTCTGAGATCAGGATGCCAGCATAGTCAGGTTCTGGGGAGGGCCCTGTTTAGGGTTAGAGACAGCTGAATTCTCATTGTATCTTCACATGGAGGAAAAGGGGTGAGAGCGCTATCTAGAGTCGCTTTTATAAGAAACCAACTCTCGTGTGAATGCTCCACCCTCAAGACATAAATACCAACAAAATGCCCCGCCTCCTAATACTATGACATTGGGAGTTAGGTTTCAACATACGAATTTTAGGGAGACACAAACATTGAGTCCATTGCATAGCCCTTTACCTTCCACAAATAAAACTGCTTCCATTATACCCAAAGAAATACTAAAACCTCCTTCTTTAGCACTACTCCATCTTCTCTTCTCCTGGAAGTCAGTATTTGATAGAGTTGTCCTCCCTCACGGACTCCACTCCACACCTCATGTCTTTCCCTTACCCTACTCCATTCTGGCCTTGGTCCCCACCTCTTCACTGAAATTCCTCTCTGTGACATGATGAGTTCCCTTTGGGCACATTGAATTTGAGGTTCTAAAGCACATAAGAATAGAGAGGTCTACTAGGCAGTGGGTTATGTGGTCCAATTCTCTTTTGGTTCATATTTGCTTGGTATCTTTTCCCATCCCTCCATTTTCAACCTTTCTTCGTGGTTTTATTCTAGGTTTGTTTCTTGTCACATCTATAGCCAAATTAACAATGACAATAAATTCAATCTGATAACCTTTGCCTTTAATAAGCATGTGATCATTTATGTTTGTTTTGATTAATTATGTATTTGGACTTATTTCTACCATCTTATGTAGAACAGTACATCTTACTGTTTACTATCCTTCCTCCCTCTTCCCTTCCCACTATATGTTGGATTCATAAAATCTTCTAAATTACCCTAATGCACATTTTACTTTTTCCTTTGTTGATTCAGAAGCTATAGATTTTTCCCTTCATTTAGTAGTGTCCATTAATTTTAAAAGATGTGTTCTAAATTATAAATTTTAAAAATGTATTAAGATGGGCATGTAGCACACACCTGTAATCCCAGCTACACAGGAAGCTGAGGTGAGAGGATGACTTGAGCCCAGGAGCTCCAGGTTACAGTGAGCTATGATGATGCCACTCCAGCCTGGACAACAGACAGAGCAAGACTCTGTCTCTAAAAGAAATTACAAATTTTAAAAATATATTAAGTCTCAGGTTATTCAGTACATGCTTTCTCTACCTGTTTTTTCATAAGAAAAAGACACAATGAATTAGGTTATTGAATAGTAGAGCCAATAAGAAGACTGCAGGAGGCAGCTTCTGACATGGCTCCTGATAACCCCTACCTTCTGTTATTTACACCATGTGGGATTCTCTCCACTTGAGTGTGGGCTCAACCTAGGGGCTAGCTTCTAATGAATAGAATACAAAAAAAAAGTGATGGGATGTTACTTCCATGATTAGGTTCCAAAAGACTGCAACTTCTCACATGCTAGTGTTCTCTCTCTCTCTATTTTATTTTTTGGCCCACCACCAAAGGCAGGTAAGCTACCACTCTCTTGCCCTCTTGCTTGCTTTCTCTGATGAAGCCAGCTGCCATGTTGTGAGCTGCCCTATAGAGAGGCCCTTGTGGCAAGGAACCAAGGCCCTCAGTCCAGCAACCCTCAAGGAACTGAGACCTACCAACAACCAGGTGGGTCAGCTTCGAAGAGCATCCTTCACCAGTCAAGCCTTCAGATGAGGCCACAGCCCCAGTGACATGTAGATTTTAACCTCGTGAGAGATCCAGAGGCAGAAAACGTGGCTAATCTGTGACCAGATTCCTGACCCACAGAAACCGTGAGATAATAAAAATGTGTGTTGTTTTAAGCTGCTAAACTCTAGGGTAAATTGTTACACACTAATAAGTAGATAATACAAAGTGCTTCTTTTTCTTGACAACTCCATTTATCACATGGAGAGGCAGGGGTGGGGCATGGACTTTGGAATCAGACAAACTTGGCTTTGAATCTTTCACTGGTGGCTGGGCGTGGTGGTTCACGCCTGTAATCCTAGCACTCTGGGAGGCTGAGGCCGGAGAATTGCTTGAGCTCAGAAGTTGGAGACCAGCCTGAGCAAGAGTGAGACCCCGTCTCTACTAAAAATAGAAAGAAATTAGCTGGACAACTAAAAATATATGGAAAAAATTAGCCGGGCATGGTGGCGCATGCCTGTAGTCCCAGCACTTTGGGAGCTGAGTTGGGAGGATCACTTTAGGCCCAGAGGTCAAGACCAGCCTGGGCAACATACCAAGACTGTGTTGCTACAAAAAATTTGAAAATTAGCCAAGCACGGTGGTATATGTGCCTGTAGTCCCAGCTACTTGGGAGGCTGAGGTGGGAGGATCATGTGAGCCCAGGAGTTCCAGGATGCAGCGAGTGATGATGATGCCACAGCACTCTACCCAGGGTGACAGAGTGAGACTCTGTCTCAAAAAAAAAAAAAAAAAAAGAAAGATTAGGTATATAAAGGCATGACACACAGTTGTTCATCATCTTTATGACTTTCATTCTTGTAGGTCTGATTCTGAAATACAAAATTCCCCACCACTAAAACTTTGCTTTATCACAACAATTTCACTGAGTCTGTTGTGTGATAGTATTCATAAATCACATGAAAGTATTACCTCTGAAATGAATAGCTCCTTTTCTCAAAGTCAGTGCTACACACAGACTCTAATTTAACCATGGTACAGGGGATGGTGAATTAGGCCTGGAAGCTCTAAGCAACCACTTGCCATTCAACATTGAATCATGCTGAAGATCTTTTTCTTTAACTAAGAGAAAAACACAATCAAAGAATCTTTGCCGTTGCTATGTGAATGGACCTCTCATGAAATCCTCTCTGAAGAGCAGTGGCCCATACCCGAGAGGCGAGGAGAATGTGGGAACGTCTGCCTTACTAGATCCTCACAAATGCATTACTCAAGTCTGGCTTTTTCCTGTACTAAATCTCTGTGGAATTTTGTGCCTGCTCATGAAAGCTGCATTCAAAAATAGCCTGTTTATACAAACATACACTTACATAGACAAACCTTTCACCTGGAAATGATAAAATGAATATAAAAACTATCACAATCTTAGATTACCTTGTAAATTTTACATTTTTAGATGTTAATTTTTTATATTTAATACACATACACATTTTCTTATATTATTCATATATTCATATACATTTTCTTATAGTCTTACATTTCTTACAGAAAATGGTCTCCAGCCTATACATACTAACCTGGGCATTTTAGAACAATTATGGACAGTAACTATATATCAATCTATACTTCTATCTATATATCCTAAGAATTTTATAACAACTGGTGAAAAGGGGATTCTCTCCCTTTACCTTGTAATTTGGATCTCAAGTTGCATTGTTGAAGCAATGTGCCAAAACTGCTTTTATTTTCCCTAGTTAAAAGGCATGATATTATCTATTCTTATTAGCAAAAGTCCTATCTTAAATGTAGTCACATTTGGGATCAGGCCTTCAACATATGAATTTGAAGAGGAAGAACACAATTCAGTCCATAGCACCATCTTTGCAAACAATCTACCCCAAATGCTTTTAGTTATAAACCAATTATGTTTTACTCTATGTAATTTCAGTACATGATTTATTTCTTCTGGAAAAATAAAATCTTGGGATGAGGAAAGTGGTTCAGAACCTGAATGGACCCTCCTGGCCACTAACTGTACTGTAGGCTGGTATTTACTTTTTTTTTTTTTTTTTGAGACAGAGTCTCAGTCGGTTGCCGGGGCTAGAGTGAGTGCCATGGCGTCAGCCTAGCTCACAGCAACCTCAAACTCCTGGGCTCAAGCGATCCTCCTGCCTCAGCCTCCTGAGTACCTGGGACTACAGGCACTTCCTCGCTACCATGCCCAGATAATTTTTTGTTTCTATTTTTACTTGCCCATCTAATTTTTTCTATTTTAATTTTTTTTCTTTCCATTCTTTGGTAAGATAATTTTTTCTATTTTTAGTAGAGACAGGGTCTCGCTCTTGCTCAGGCTGGTCTCAAATTCCTGAGCTCAAGCGATCCTCCCACCTTGGCCTCCCAGAGTGCTAGGATTATAGGCATGAGCGACCGGCCCTGCCGCTGGTTATCTATTTTTATTCTTTGTGAAACCCAAAGCACTAGGCTGTTCAGGGATACCACAAGCAGATATTCAGTGTTATGGAGGGAGGAGAAATTCTGTTTGGTACCCGGCCTCACTCATTGCCAAATACTCTGAATTGCTATAATTCCTTTATAATTCAAATTTTACACAGTAAGTTCTTCTATCTTTGATAAGACTATTACTAATTAATCAGAAAAATCTTTTGAAAGGATATTTTCAAACATTGAAACACATTTTCAGTCATAAATCAAAGAAAATAAAAAAGTAAAAAAAATATCTTTAAAAGATTTTGCTTTGATTTTTAAAAGACCATCGTTGGCACTACATACCTTTTTAAAGTGTCCTTGAGCAACTTATATCCCTCACACATGCTATGCTAACACTATGCACGTGCATATATTTAACACCTAATTTTCTGAAAACTCCATTGATCTTAAGATTATAAACATATACATTGTGTTTTCCCATAAGTTGCCAAACATAGCTTTTCCCTGCCCCCCACCAAAGAAGAAACCCTTTTTCTTTTGCCTGTAATGAAGGTCTAAAATTGGGTTCATGATGGTGATGAAATTCTTATAATTTAAAGGACTACAGAATTATAAGACAAGCTGTATTTATTGGAGGATGGGTGGGGTTTTTTTTAGCATTTTATTCTTTATTTTTAAACTTAAGATTTTCTTTGCATCACCATTAAATTGGTATTGACTGACAACTGACCAACACTTAAGTGCACACATAGTAGTAATATTCATCAGGTGTCAGGCCGGAAGGAGGGGGGAGGAGGGGACGGGTATATTCACACCTAATGGGTGTGGTGTGCACAGTCTTGGGGATGGACATGCTTGAAGCTCTGATTCTCGTGGGGCAAAGGTAATATATGTAACCTAAACATTTGTACCCCCGTAATGCTGAAATAAAAAAAAAGATTTTCTTTATAAACTCTTGTCTTAATTGTACTGTTATTGGGTGTGTTTCTCAAAAAAAGATTATATAGTTTGTTCTATGTTTGGTTATACCATACTATAACCAGTAGGGCAAGATCCCAGACAAAAACAACACACTCCTCAGTTCTTATGGCCCCTGATGAAGTATGTTACAAAGCCAGCCATCCTTAGAAACATTCAGTGATGACAAAGTGCCCACGCTGTAACTGAACCTTTGATGTGCTCTAACTGGTACCCTCATCCCCTACACACACACACCCACACACTTAAAACAACACTCTTCCTCAGGACAAGAGCTGATTCAAGGGCTGGCTTGTGTTTTCATCAGGGGAGGCAGCACTGGACATAGACTTGGAGTTTCCAGGCTAATTAAGGGAGATCTGCCCTGCCTGGTGAAGGCAGGGGCCTCAGGGTTCAGGCTTCCTAAAATTTTGGGCACCAAGTTAAATGATCAACAGATCGCTCCTCTCCAGCATGTGACTGATCCTCAAGGCAGTGAACTGGGGCCCCACTGCTCCATCTATATCATCTACACCTATATCCCTATGAATCATGTAGTTATACATATTGATATACACTTGTATGATGCATGTAATATATACTTCTATTTTACTTTACATATATAAAATGTAAAAATTTCAACCTTCAGAAGAGGTACCACCTCACCAGCCACGTGTACTAAATAACAGGTGTCAATCACAGCAATCTTGTCTCAACTGACCAGGCCTAATGCTCCCAAACCATCACTTTGTGCACAGAAAACTGGACAAAGTGTTTATACCCTTTCACCAGCTTCGTCAAAGGCCCCGACACTTTGGGCTTTTTAACCGCCGTAAACTCTGGACCTGTGTGTCAGAAGATGTAAAAGTAACGTAACTTCAGGATACTGTATCCAGAGACCACAGGCCGCCCACTCTGCCATGCATGCTACAGTGAGGACCAGACGCCCACTGTGCCCGTCCTACTCCAGCTGATCCAAACTCAAAGCAACATTTTTCGGTGTGAAAATTACAGAATAAATGGAAGCAAGGACTGG